>JAXGGA010016432.1:0-26664 GCA_038373865.1 Uloborus plumipes | reverse complement strand
TCGATATTTTGCAAAATTAATATTTGGCCGATTAATCTGCAAGTTTTTTAGCCAAACCCCAAAAACAACCGTTGTTAATTTTTAATCCTTTCAATATAGTATCTTGTTTTGTATTCTATGTATGGGCGTGGGGGAGTGTAGCTGGCAGCATCTACTGATGTCAAACTCTTACCATCATGAAAGCTTACAAAAATAGGAACTCTTTGTTGTGGCGGGTGGGGGGGGGGGGGGGGGTGTATCTTACGAGGAGCAGTAGCAGCTCGTGTCCTCAACTTTGGAATGTGATTATTGTAAAAAAAAAATAATAGGTTTTACTTCAATTCTGGTTTCAAATTCCAAATTCTATTTTTAAAAAAGCAAAGAATTTGGTTTACTGCTAGGCTTGTCATTTAGGACACGGTTGTGGATTGAAAGTCGTTTATTGCAGTAAAACCAAGTTTCACAATTTCCAATTTCTTCTGAAAAAAAAAAAAAAAATTCATTTGTACTGCGTCGTACATTCGCCGAAGCAACAATTTCGGAAACTGGAAGTTTGTGGTTTTGATATTTTTTTTTTTTTTATTTTTTTTTGCCAAATTCTAACGTTTGCAGTTCGTTGAATAAAACCAGAGGGCCCATCATTTCGGCTCGCGATGATTCCGGAAGGTGGGGAAGGCCAAAAGGTTATATTTTCATGTAAATCTACACCAAGAAAAAACGTAGAAAAAACACGCCATACTTGTATTTGTAAATCTACAGTTGAGTTTCTCACATGCCAGTGAAACTAAACAAAAAAATGTTCTCGCACTTGTTTATTTTAAAGCTGAAGGAACCCAAACGCAGCTTCTTAAATTTACAATAATCTTTGTTTTTGCATGCGGTAAATTTCAGTTCACCCCTCCCCCGTCTACTTTATCTTAGTTGTATCATTAGGCTGCTACTGTATACTTTGGCTATTAGACGGGGGGGGGGGAACTGCTACTTTAGCCAGTGGGCGCAAGTAAAGCCCAAACCTGGTGAATAATGCAGTTTATTTTGGATTTGATTTTGAAAAATTTCCGAGATGATAGCCCGCCCAAATCCCCTTCTTACATTTTATGAAAAAATGACTGTGTTTTAACCTTTAGGACCTTCACAAATTCAAAAAACTTTCTGAAGGGCGCCTACTTAGGGACCCCACGAAGGATCACGAATAATTTGGTGCGCCACTGCCGCTTTATCGCCATCTTCCCACAGCATGATTCTTGATATTCGCCAATGTTAACAATTAGATTTTACTTCAAATAGGTTTTATATAAATTCTCGGTGTGAAACTGTACTTTTTGAGGAATAACACTCAAGGAAATTTTTTCTAAAAGTCCCTCTCCGTTGGAGTCTTGCTGAGTCAAAGAACCATTGACAACGGCATCACTGTTTTTGCGCAGTTTCTCGTAGAAGCATCACTTACTTTCCGGGAGGGGGGGGGGCTTTAATTTTTCGGAAGCCTTGGTCGTCGCTACATAAGCGCAAAAAAGTTTTACTTCTGTTAAATATATTTTTTCGCCTGGCGAATTCATCAGATTTACTTTATGGCCCGTAGCAAAATTCGCAAATAAATTTTCCAACTAGCAAAAGCAAGGACAATCCTTCACTTTCGAGAAAAATAAGTGGGCGAGTTACAGCAAGGATTGATATCAGCTTGTGGTTTTAGTGAAGTGGGTCATTTTTCCCAAAAATAACATTTTATCTTCCTGTTGGACGCGAACCTTTAGGCTTGGCTTCGAAACCTTCTGTCTCTCGGATCATACTGTCGTTTGGATCCTTTTAAACGTGGATCTTGCAGTTCGTGACCTTTTGCTTTGGACAGTTTTATCCGAACCCCATTTTCGAAGGAGAAAAATCATAATGTAATTTTGGGCACGAAAACGAGGGGTGGCGATGGCAATTTTTTTTTGTAATGGTTCAGTCGGCTAAAAATGAGAAAGTTTTAAGATAACATTTAGTCGTTCAAGGAATAGATATGACTCAGGATACCCCTCCTGATTCGCACCTGTGTATACAATAATTTCCTGACTGTAGGATGCATTGGAGAGATCGTATTAAAGAAAGGGGAGATGAGAGAGAAACTGGCCACGCGTCCCGCTTCCCTTACCACTTCAAATTTATATTCCTAATAATTTCCCCACAAATTTAGAATTTGGAAAATGATTTCAAAACACTATATGTGCGAAGTATAGGAGGTTAAAAAGAAAGAAAAAATAGCTTTTGTCCAGACACAAAAACAAAAAAATCTGCCTTCCGATGAATCTCCGCTGATCAGTGTTCTACTCTCTTCTCTGGCATCCGTTCTCTAGATAAAATTCGATGCTCGGCAATTGTTCTCTTCATGGCAACATCTTGACAAGTGGCACGTAGCCGAAAGGGACTACACAAGGCACCCCCCCCCCTTCGCCGCCGATTCCTTCGCCTTTGTCGCGATCCATTAGAAAAAAGTTTGGTCTGAGGCGATTTTCTTTGTGGGGGATTCGCCCAGACCCATGCGGTCGGCAAATGCGGATTCCGTTCGCGTCACTTAGTAAGATTTGTGGCCGTCAAAAGGAGAGGGGTTTCGAGGCATTTGACGCTGAAAAATTCATTTGCCACACTTTTTTCTTTTTTTCTTCATTGCTAGCAGATTCGGGATTGGTGCTTACGGACCCGAAGGTCCACAACAAAGGAATCTATACTTCTGTGCCTGTATGCATTTTACCTGCATGATTTTTGTATTTTTCATACGCTATTATTCCGCAGAGAGAAGCTGAATTATTTTCCGATACTTCCCATGCCCCTTTGTTCGCGGGAGCAAAATATTTACGGTTTGAGATTGGTTGCGGAGGGTGCAAGAAAATAGCCCTGGCACTCACAATACTGCTTCCCACCAGGTGTATTTATTCGCACTTTAAAAAGAAAAATTGATAAATAAAAAGTGTCTCTTCAAACCTGTTTGGCATGGCATGAATTTCAATTCTAGTCACCGATATTTATTGGTTTTTCCTCAGATTGGTCGGTTCCTCAGACGGCCATTCACGATTGAATTTCATAAAGAAAAAGTTCGATGGATATGAGGTACAAGAGGCATAAGGTCCGGCAGGCAGGTCCGGATATAAAGTCCAAAGCCAAAAGGTCTGCGGACAGAAGATAAATGTCCGAAGGTCTGAGGGACAGAAAGTCCGGCAGACATAAAAGTCCCTGACAGAGAAAAGATCTACGGTCAGAAGGTCCCGATTTTTACAGCTAGGACAAAGTCCAAAACCAAAAGGTCTACAGACAGAAGATCCATGTCCAAAGGGTCCGAAAGACTGAAGGTCCGAGGGACAGAAGGTCCGACAGACATAAAAGTCCCTGATAGAGAAAGGATCTACGGTCAGAAGGTCCCGATATTTACAGCTAGGACTAGGATTTTGAAGTATATCCTTTCCCTGCGACATAGGGAGCGCGAAGAGGATCCAAACAGGCACATAAGGGATATTTTATGTATCTCTAAGCAGTGGCTTATCCAGGGTATGGGATTTGGGGATCTATCCCCTTTCAAAACTCACAAATTTCCCTTTTTATTTTTTTTTTATTTATTTATTTTTGATCACAGAAAAAGCCTATAAGTATATCTCCTTGGAAATTTAACCACATCTCTTAACGTTATTATTATTATTATTATTATTATTATTGGCTACTATAAGAAAAAGGAAAGAAAAAAAACGATAAAGGAAAAAACTTTTCTTTCCCCTGTTATGTATTATTTACAAAACAATAAAAAGTAGCAGTTTTGATATCTTTAATCTAAAGTAAAATATATTTTTTTTTTTTAAATAAGGTATGAAATTAGTGATTTCCATAGTTTGAATACTTTTTAAATATAATTAAACGCGAAACAAAAGTTTAAAAAAAAAAAAAAAAGACTCACCATCAGAAACTAGCTGTCGCATTTTTATAACTTTTTTCCCTTTTTTGTAGTCATTTGAAAGAAAATAAATAAATAAATAAATAAAAATGCTAAGCATTTTAAGCTCGGTATTATATTTTCTATAGCTTTCCATTTTTCGAAGATACAGTCGAAACAAAGTATTAAAAGTCAACGAGTTAAAACCAGTGGTCGGAAGTAGCGCGCTACAAGTAGCGAAACTACTGTAGTAGCTACATTTTTTTGTAGTTTGTAGTGTAGCGCACTACTTTTAAAAAAAAGTAGAGTAGTGAGTAGCGCGATACAAAAAAATAGTAGTTTGTAGCGATTTCTGAAAACTACTTTTAAATTAAAAAAAAAATAATAAATGAAAAAAATTTAAAAAAAAAGAGAACGAAGGAAAAAAACAAGGTGGTTCTTGTGGCGAATATTCGTAAAAATTGTAAAAAAAATCTAAAAAGGACAAATTTTAGCAAAAAAAGGAACAAAAAGGAAAAGTAACAAATAAATTCAAAGACAATTCCTATTTCTATTCCATATTCGAATGAGGTAATTTTTTAATCTAAACCACTTTTCGAATTTTTTCGGTCGATCCTCAAACGGTGTATTCTTTTTATTTATTTATTTTTTAAAAGTAGCGAAGTAGCAACTACATTTCAAAAGTAGTGTAGCTCGCTACATTTAAAAAAAAGTAGTTGTAGCTGTAGTTAACTACATTTATAAGAAAGTAGTTGTAGTTGTAGTTCGCTACGAAAAATATGTAGTTTTTCCAACCACTGGTTAAAACTAACTGTCGCACTTTAATGACAAAATATTTCAAATCGTTTATTAAGAAAATAATGGCTAAAAAATGCATTTTTTCATAAACTTATGCAGCATTTATAGAAACAAAATGTGTATTTATTTAAACAAAATAATTTCGATCATACGAAAAATTCGAAAGTGCAGTCTTTTGAAATAAGAGTAAAAAATGTCGAGAATACTAAAGTCTTGAACTGTAAAATAAATTCTTCAACTCAATTTCAATCTATCTTCACATGAAACTAATCGAATATGCTAACAAACATTAAAAAAACAAATCAGCAGAATCAGCATTCGAAGAAGTAAAACTTGAAAAATAGTTTTATCGCAGAAAAAATGCCACATTTTTTAATGAACCGCAGAGAGGAAAAAAAACAAAACACCAAGAATTTAAATTGCTCTCTGTTATCCCAGAAATAATGAGAGATTGTGTTTCTGATACATAATTATAGCTATTGACTTGGTCTCTTTCAAAAGAAGTTTAGTAATGATATTTGCTTGGAAACGTTTTCGCAATTTACTGTGAATGTTTTTAAATCGGGTTGCTATTGGTAGTTGTTTTTTTAATAGACGAAAATATAACAAAATACTATAGGAATTTGCATTAAATTTCAGCTAACTTTGTGGTTTCGTAAACATAATTTAATTCTTTTTTTTTTATTGAATTGAAAGCAAAAAAATCAATGAAATATTGTGAATTTCTATTGAAAAATGGAATGTCGGATGGAAGGTTCAAAACCAAAAGGTCCACGAACAGAAGATCCACGTCCAAAAGGTCCGCGGTATAGAAGGTCCAATGGCCATAAGGTCCAAGGAACATAAGGTCCGACACCCAAAACGTCCACGAACAGAAGATCCATATTTTTGGACGGCGATGGCATAAGGTCCGGATTTGAAGTTTATTTCTGAAACTTCTTGAGCTAATTTAAATATTAGCCATAGAGCAGAAGGTTATGTTGAAACATTATTCTTAACGTCGTTATATTATTTCGTCTTACTCAGTCCTTATGGGGGGGGGGGGCTGTTGTTTCTCATTCTGAATGATAATGCTCACGAATAGAGCATTAATTAAAACGCTAATGAATGTAATTGTCTCTATTATTTTAAAACACAATAAAATAATAGTTATTTTATTGTTTGTTTTTCGTATTGGATGGTTATAATCTATTTAATTAGCTTATAATCCCCCCCCCCCCCTCTTTTCTTTCTGCATGTCATCCTTTGAAAGGTTTTGATTTTATGAAATCAATTACTAATTTTTAACGACGCTATGAATTTTTTTGAAATTGAGAATTCTCTTAAGTGTCTATTCACTGGTCGGTCTATTCAGTGATTCATCCAAAAAGTAAGAGTGAATGTTTTACTTGCCAACAATTTAAGTATGTAGTAACCTATTTCTTTACACACATTTGAAATATTCATTCTACATATACAGTTCGATTTTTTTTTCCGGCGACCTTAGACACTTTCGCGCATGCCTCAAGTCTACTGATTTTGTTAAAATAGAGGTAATAGTGATAAGTGAGATGAGGAATGATGAGGAGATTTTGCTTTGTTTTTTGAGTTTCGTTGGGCTCCTTTATTTGATGCGTTGGTTTGTGTAGATGTTTTTTTTCTTTTTAAATTTATTCCCCTTCCTTATCAGTTATAGAAAAATAAAATAATTTTGGACTAAGCATGATGCCAAACCAAAGTGCATTTTCTTAACCAAGCTGCCACCCCTTTTTTGAAATAGAATCTTTCAACGGTGAACGGTGACAGGCGCACCTTTTGAGGTTGGACAAAACACACGACTATCGTAATTCTTCGTCATTGCGAAAAACATAATTTGAATTCAAGATGTAAAAATTCAGGATTTTTTTTCACTTATTAGCGGGAGCGTCCCAGTGGGAGGTCACGGGAGGTCCCAATAATTTCCGTATTCGCACATTTTGTTGACGATTCGGCAATTTGAAGAAAATATTGCAACATTGAGATTATTTGTTCTTTTTGGTTTTTTGAATTGTTTTTTTTTAAATGCCTGTTGTTTTTTCTCTCTAAATGTTATGCATATACGACATGTGTGCATGCTTGTATTCTATCATTCGGTAAAATCGGAATTTTATTCGGTAAATTGATAATTTCCCCCCTCCCAAACATTTTAGTTCGGGATGCCCCTGCTTATTTGCTCATTGATTTATTATTTTAATGTTAGGTTAGATATGTTGTTTATGAACTAAATGAAACAAAACAAAAACAGATGAAAAAGTTTTCACCCTTGCGTTCACTTTTCCACCGCATGAAAAGTTACCAAAGATATTCCTGTCAGTGAACCAACATTTTCCGTGACGCTGTTTATGTTTCAGAACCAACTAACTTTTCATTTTGCTAAGTCAATAAAATACCACCAAAAAAATCACTGCACGTGTTGGGGAGAAGAAAAATGAGAGAAGGGAAAAAAGGGGGGATGGGAAGGGGGAAGAGGGAATTTCTCGTTAGAGGCGAGTTGAGGAGTCACTTGTCAAGAGCAGCGTCTGTGGGTTTTAACTTTCGTGGCTGGCAAGATGAAGTAGTGCTCTGTTGATAGATCAAGCTCACAGCTCCGCCTATCGACGGAAAGTCTGCAAACTTTCATTTTTGGCCAAACTGGTTTCTTTCTTCTTTTTTTTTTTTTTGATAAAAATGAAGTGAAGTCTGAGAGCAAAATTGAATACTGTTTTTAACAGAATTTTTTAATGCATCCTGGAAAACTTTGAAACCTTCAAAAATGAAGTTAAATAACAAACCTGTTTCCTTTTTCATTTTTTTTTTCCTACAAGAATAAATGCAAGTTTAAGTAAGACACAAGATTTTTAGAGCCCAATGTGCCAAAAGAATTTGTAGATACGTGTTTCGAAGCTACAAGCAATGCTGTAGTCAAAAAAGAAATAGATGATGTACTGTAAATAAAATTTAAAATAGGAGAGCACAACGTTATAAATGCACAAATTCACCCCAGTTGCAGACACGTGTTTTGGGGTTGTAAGAAGCACCGTTTAGAATGCAGAAAAGTGTGAGTTTTTGGATGTAAAGCTTTTGTCGGATGACTTACATTTAAAAGCTCACACTTTTTCGCATTGAAAAAGGCATTCCTTAAAACCCCGACACATGTGCCTGCAACCTTTTGCAAAATTTAACTCTGTGGAATATGTACAAAGGCATGGCGTATTTAGAAAAAAAAATCTTTTGCAAATTTGTGCAATGAAAATGTCGATCAAGGCCATATTATTACATATCTTACATTTCCGAGAAAAAGTTGTTTTGAATATTGTTGAGTTATCTCTTATGATTTAAAAATACGTATTGGATTCAGGATTTTATTTTATTATTTTTTTTACTTGAAGAAGAAGAAGATGAATGCTTTCGGGGAAAATTTTTTGCAGAAAAAAATCGTATAACTTTCAGACACTCAGATTCGAATTCTACATTTGTATACGGTGCTTGCAGTTGACGAATAAACCTTCCATTTTAACCGTCGAACCACAAACATCCTTTATTGCGTATTAAAAGCAAATTCAAACGATCTAGTTGTTAAACTTGGAATTATTTAAGAAAGTCGCTTAGGAATAAATAGGGCATAGGTAAGAAATTAAAATTGTATCTTTGCTTATCAAATACCCTCCCCCCCTTATTTGAGCAAGTCAATACTGCTAATGAAATGTGTAAAAGAAGAGATTTTCCCTAGTCATTTTCCTGTAGAATTAGAATATTAAAGCAAACTTTAATTTTAAAATGCAATATTTCTAATAATTCTCTATAAGTAGGCATGGGCGCCCATATGCGAAATTTTAAGGGGGGGCTCAGATATTTTCCTCATAGTTTTCAGATAAAAGATATACTATACATATATAGTGTGTGTGTTTCTTTGATTTGCTAAGAATATGAAAGTATTAGACTCGTTAAGAGGCAAATTTTTGTAATTAACTCTGACGTAATAGTTATTGAGATTACTAAACACATTTTGACCGCTTACAGATAATTCATGCATGTGCGTCGCAAGGCCGTATCCAGAAAAAAAATTTCGAGGAGTGCCCATTTCGCACATTGACCAAACACTCTCATTTTTGTGCTTTATAAGCCCTTTTCAAATTTATTTCCCCTTTCCCCGCTTGTGTTCTTGTGTGTTTTTTTTTTTTTTTTAATTTATTTATTTTTATTATATATTTTTGATGTTAATTGTTTGAGGAGACCTTTATTGTGGTAGGGGGATGAAAAGAGAGATGCAATGAACTGAACTCTTTTAAGTGGGGTAGAATATTCGTAACTTTTGGGGGTCTGGGGGTTTCTCCCCCGGAGAAATTTTTGAAAAAATGTTTTAAAAATCCGCATTTTGAGGCCTTGTAAGAGGCAATTGGGACTTCAAAAATATGTTGGAAAATAGGCAAGCACATTTTTTTTAATGTTCTGCATTCTTTTGCAAATTAAGATCAATCAAAATATTTTTTTTTTTATTTTTTTTTTTTTTGTAGTTTAAAATCATCACTTGCTTACATCGATTTTCAGTATAGTTACATAGTAGTTTTTGAACAGTTTCCGAACTCACCGACAGAAATAGTGCAGATATTTAAAAAATGATTAACAAAAGAGTAATATTCCGGCCATTTAGCTGATTTATAGTTTGTTTATTTGATAAGAAATATAATTTAATCACTTTTTAAGAGTAGGGTAAAATTGGGGATTCACCTGCAACGGCGCAGCCGCGCAGCCGGCTGCGCCTCCTGGGTGCTGGGTGCCTCCCACAGCCTCCTCCCACAGCCCCCTCTCACAGCCACCTCCCACCGCCTCCCCAGGGCCGCCGCGAGGGTTTTCGCGTGAATTTTGAATATTTTCCCGCGAATTTTAGGACTTTGAATTATTTTCGTGAAAGGTTACAAGGTTTTTCCCGCAAATTTCTGAATATTTCCCGCGAATTTCAGGAACTTAATTTTATTTTAGGTGCTCATGGCGCCATCTATTGAGTGAACGAATTTAATTCTTTTTTTTTTATTTCAGGACTTTGAATATTTCCCGAAGCGGGGTTCGAACTCGAACCAAAAGTTTTCCTCCCGATTATCAAACAAACGCGCAAACCAACTAGGCTACGGTCTTCTTATTCTCACAAGAGCTAATTGTGATCACAATATAATTTAAGATTGTATCGCAGTCTATTGATTACTCGAAGATGTTAATTTGCACGCTAATTTATTTTGTAATTCGAACTTTGTCTAATTTTTGCAACTTAGTTTTTGCAACCTATTTCAATATAAGTTTTGATTTTAAAGAACGATGCTGCTGCCATCTGTTGATGGAAATTTATTTTTTCGAATTTAATTATTTCTTCGAACTTAATTTATTTTTCAAGCCGAAATCGGACTTTGTCAATGAAAATTAATTTTTTTTTTAATGTTTATGATAATCCGACCCAATGTACTGATTAACTATTTTTTATTAACCTGCTAATTTATTTAATTAGGAATTAGTCGAATTTAATTAATTTCACACAATCGAATGAGAATTTTATTTAGGAATTCCCGACTTTGCATGTTTTTTCACGAATTTTACTGTTTTTAAGTTTCCCATACTTTTACAATATCATTTTTAGAACTTTGTCGAACGCTTCGCAAATTTAATTATTTTTTTTTCCAACTTGGATCATTTTTTCAAACCGAAATAGAATTTTTTCAGTGAAAATTAATTTTTTATGCTGTTGATCGCTATAATGAATGACTTTTTAATTGCCATCCCATTTTAATTAGTAATTAGTCAAATTTAAAAAAGCCCACACTTCCGAATTTGATTATTTCTATAAAGTTCAGACATTGCATGTTTTTTCACGAATTTTACTGTTTTTTTAACTATGTCCCTGCTTTTACAACTTAATTTTTAAACTTTTTCGCCACTTCAAAATTTTTCATCTAATCTACTATGACTTAATTACCTCGACCCCAAAACAAACTCGACCAACACGACTTCTTATTTCCGACATTAATGAACACATTGATACAAATAATCATTACATACAAGACTGACAATTACTCACACACAATAGACCACACATTGATTTTTACTACTTTTATCCGATTATACTCAACCCTCGACTTTCATGTGAAACCTCAAACATTCATACAAATCCCTTCACTATCATTCAAACACACATGCATCCATTCATTAAGACTCAATTGTTAAATAAAATTTCAAACATCAAGTCAATGAGTCAAAAATTTCAACCATTAAGTGAAAAATAATCATACTCTGCCAATAAGAGATTACTCGGTCGTTAATACATTAAAAATCAAAATCAAATTTTTCACAATGTCGAAGTTGAAAATTAAAATTTTTACAATGTCAAGATTAAAAATCAAAAACTTTTTTTTTTTGCAACGTCAAAATCAAAAGTTAAAAATTCCCCCATGTTTAAATTAAAGATCGAAATTTATTCTCCAACGTCAAAATTTAAAATCATTTCGATACACTCAAGTTAACATTGGTTTATACATTCGAACACACAAATTTTTTTACATTCACTATCATTTCACCCAATGAAACTTATAAAACACTTTAACTCACACAACACTTGATAAAAAAAATTAACTATACGAATTATTCTGCATGCAATCAATTGAAATGAAACAAGAAACTTACCTTCTGTTGTGTGAATCACAATGGTGAAACTCCGCAGGAAACAAATCCCATGGTAGATAATCAAGCAATAAATGGAATCACATTAATTGAGTTATTTTTTACTTTTACAACTCGAATTAACGTAACTCCACTCACGCTATTTTTCGCAACTTTTCCGCCAGCTTGATACGATGTCAACTCCTAAATATCCCGATTTCAGGCAAGATGTCTCGGCAAGCTTTCCTTTTTCCTGGTACCTTCTCCATCCACAAAATCCATCCCTTCACATAGAAGTCGAACACTCAAATGGCGTGTAATCAGAAAGATAAGTGAATCATTACTGATAACTGATGACCACGTGACACTTAATCATCACACCCTGACCACAAGCGACCTTTGTCTTATCAGTTCGCGCATGTGCAGAGAGTCTAATAAGACGATTCAAGTTTTCAAACATTTTAATTGGTCACATAAAAGTGACGTCACATTGTTCATTTTGTCAAGCTTACCTTAATTTTAAAATCACTTCTCTCTCAGATAGAATGCTCTGTTGATTACCCGATAATGTTAATTTGCATGCTAATTTAATTAGTAGTTTACCAAAGTTAATTAATTCCATCATTAGAAAAATTTAATTATTCTCTTTGTTTTCAGTTATAGTTTTCATCAGAGTAGTGAGTTAGTTCTATTATTTTTCAGGACTCGATTTTTTTCAAGTCAATTGAAATTAATTTTTGTTATGGGAGCGAGCCCACTAACCCGACGTATTTAATTCTTTAATTATTTCATTTCTTTAATCACTTCATTTCTTTAATCACTTTATTTCTCTAATTACTTTTTTCGAACTTAATTTATTTCCAACAGCTGGGCTAACTCGAATTTTACAGTGATTGATTTGGAACTTTGATAATTTTTCAACGAATTTAATTGGTTCTTAGAACTTCAATTGTTTTTCTGCTCGAAATGAGATTTTGCCAGTGAATATTATTCTTTTTTTTTATGTTTTTTGATCTATTTAATTACTTAATTTTCTTCAATGATTAAATTTCTTTACTTATTTCATTTCTTTAATCACTTCATTTCTTTAATCAACTAATTCTTTTAATTTATTTCCACCAGCTGGGGTAACTCGAATTTTACAGTGACTGATTTGGAACTTTGATAATTTTTCAGCGAATTTAATTGGTTCTTAGAACTTCAATTGTTTTTCTGCTCGAAATGAGATTTTGCCAGTGAAAATTATTTTTTTTATGTTTTTGATCATCCGACCCTGCTATAATGAGTAACTAATTTTGAATAAGTCTGCTAATTTAATTGATGATTAAACTTGTAATTAGTCAATTGTAATTTATTTCACCTTATCGAATTTGATTATTTGTACAGAATTTTCAAATTCAAAGTTTTCTAGTTTTCAAAATTTATTTATCTTTCTCCATGGTTCCAAATATTTTTACCAGTTTGAATATTTAATCATTCTCATACGAACAAAACATTAGAACTTACTCTTAATATTAATTTGGCTGAATCTGTTTCACAGTCATTTCATCATTTCCAGTGTAAGAATTTTTCTGTACTTTATGAATGAATCTAACGAAATTGCACAATAAATGTAAAATCATGCAGACTTTATTACAAAAACTTACATCAAGACCACAAAAAAAACATTAACATTACTAGAGTTGCTTTCAAGGAGACATATAGAAAGATATGAAACAATGATTTCAAAACATAAAACAACATTTTTTTTTTTCTTCTGCAATGCAACACTGTAAAACAGTCTCATAGTGTTCAACGATAAAAGTCACATATTTGAAGATTGAAATATTTCATTTGAACTAATACTTTATTTTTGGAAGGTAATGATTTACTACTTAGCTAATGGTGCATACTTTGCAGTCTGTACTTCTACACTCATAATGCGTTCAAGTACCCACCCAGAACCAAGCTGTATAAAATCTTCTAGAGCATTTTCGATTTGTATGAATGCATCATTCACATGGTCTGAAATAAATTCTTTAATCAACTCTACCTGCATCACACTTCCAAAATAAGTGATAGTCTGATCATCTTTATCATCATCATAATCTCCTGAATAACGAGTCATCTCCGTCTTCATTACTATACGCCATTTTATAGCACGTTTTTCATCTTCCAATATTTGAATAATTTGTGATCTAAGCTCATTGAAGCACATTTTTAAATCTTACTCGACAAACTGCATTCGGAGTTTTTGCATGTGAATTTGTAACACCAAGTCCTCAAAATTCACAAGATTTAAAAATGTGCTTCAATGAGCTTAGATCACAAATTATTCAAATATTGGAAGATGAAATAGATGAAAAACGTGCTATAAAATGGCGTATAGTAATGAAGACGAGATGACTCGTTATTCAGGAGATTATGATGATGATAAAGATGATCAGACTATCACTTATTTGGAAGTGTGATGCAGGTAGAGTTGATTAAAGAATTTATTTCAGACCATGTGAATGATGCATTCATACAAATCGAAAATGCTTAGAAGATTTTATACAGCTTGGTTCTGGGTGGGTACTTGAACGCATTATGAGTGTAGAAGTACAGACTGCAAAGTATGCACCATTAGCTAAGTAGTAAATCATTACCTTCCAAAAATAAAGTATTAGGTCAAATGAAATATTTCAATCTTCAAATATGTGACTTTTATCGTTGAACACTATGAGACTGTTTTACAGTGTTGCATTGCAGAAGAAAAAAAAAATGTTGTTTTATGTTTTGAAATCATTGTTTCATATCTTTCTATATGTCTCCTTGAAAGCAACTCTAGTAATGTTAATGTTTTTTTTGTGGTCTTGATGTAAGTTTTTGTAATAAAGTCTGCATGATTTTACATTTATTGTGCAATTTCGTTAGATTCATTCATAAAGTACAGAAAAATTCTTACACTGGAAATGATGAAATGACTGTGAAACAGATTCAGCCAAATTAATATTAAGAGTAAGTTCTAATGTTTTGTTCGTATGAGAATGATTAAATATTCAAACTGGTAAAAATATTTGGAACCATGGAGAAAGATAAATAAATTTTGAAAACTAGAAAACTTTGAATTCGAAAATTCTGTACAAATAATCAAATTCGATAAGGTGAAATAAATTACAATTGACTAATTACAAGTTTAATCATCAATTAAATTAGCAGACTTATTCAAAATTAGTTACTCATTATAGCAGGGTCGGATGATCAAAAACATAAAAAAAATAATTTTCACTGGCAAAATCTCATTTCGAGCAGAAAAACAATTGAAGTTCTAAGAAACAATTAAATTCGCTGAAAAATTATCAAAGTTCCAAATCAGTCACTGTAAAATTCGAGTTACCTCAGCTGGTGGAAATAAATTAAAAGAATTAGTTGATTAAAGAAATGAAGTGATTAAAGAAATGAAATAAGTAAAGAAATTTAATCATTGAAGAAAATTAAGTAATTAAATAGATCAAAAACCATAAAAAAAAAAATAATATTTCACTGGCAAAATCTCATTTCGAGTCAGAAAAACAATTGAAGTTCTAAGAAACAATTAAATTCGTTGAAAAATTATCAAAGTTCCAAATCAATCACTGTAAAATTCGAGTTAGCCCAGCTGTTGGAAATAAATTAAGTCGAAAAAGTAATTAGAGAAATAAGTGATTAAAGAAATGAAGTGATTAAAGAAATGAAATAATTAAAGAATTAAATACGCCGGGTTAGTGGGCTCGCTCCCATAACAAAAATTATTTCAATTGACTTGAAAAAAATCGAGTCCTGAAAAATAATAGAACTAACTCACTACTCTGATGAAAACTATTACTGAAAACAAAGAGAATAATTAAATTTTTCTAATGATGGAATTAATTAACTTTGGTAAGCTACTAATTAAATTAGCATGCAAATTAACATTATCGGGTAATCAACAGAGCATTCTATCTGAGAGAGAAGTGATTTTAAAATTAGGGTAAGCTTGACAAAATGAGCAATGTGACGTCACTTTTATGTGACCAATTAAAATGTTTGAAAACTTGAATCGTCTTATTAGACTCTCTGCACATGCGCGAACTGATAAGACAAAGGTCGCTTGTGGTCAGGGTGTGATGATTAAGTGTCACGTGGTCATCAGTTATCAGTAATGATTCACTTATCTTTCTGATTACACGCCATTTGAGTGTTCGACTTCTATGTGAAGGGATGGATTTTGTGGATGGAGAAGGTACCCAGGGAAAAAGGAAAGCTTGCCGAGACATCTTGCCTGAAATCGGGATATTTAGGAGTTGACATCGTATCAAGCTGGCGGAAAAGTTGCGAAAAATAGCGTGAGTGGAGTTACGTTAATTCGAGTTGTAAAAGTAAAAAATAACTCAATTAATGTGATTCCATTTATTGCTTGATTATCTACCATGGGATTTGTTTCCTGCGGAGTTTCACCATTGTGATTCACATAACAGAAGGTAAGTTTCTTGTTTCATTTCAATTGATTGCATGCAGAATAATTCGTATAGTTAATTTTTTTTATCAAGTGTTGTGTGAGTTAAAGTGTTTTATTATAAGTTTCATTGGGTGAAATGATAGTGAATGTAAAAAAATTTGTGTGTTCGAATGTATAAACCAATGTTAACTTGAGTGTATCGAATTGATTTTAAATTTTGACGTTGGAAAATAAATTTCAATCTTTAATTTCAACATGGGGGAATTTTTAACTTTTGATTTTGACGTTGCAAAAAAAAAAAAGTTTTTGATTTTTAATCTTGACATTGTAAAAATTTTAATTTTCAACTTCGACATTGTGAAAAATTTGATTTTGATTTTTAATGTATTAACGACCGAGTAATCTCTTATTGGCAGAGTATGATTATTTTTCACTTAATGGTTGAAATTTTTGACTCATTGACTTGATGTTTGAAATTTTATTTAACAATTGAGTCTTAATGAATGGATGCATGTGTGTTTGAATGATAGTGAAGGGATTTGTATGAATATTTGAGGTTTCACATGAAAGTCGAGGGTTGAGTATAATCGGATAAAAGTAGTAAAAATCAATGTGTGGTCTATTGTGTGTGAGTAATTGTCAGTCTTGTATGTAATGATTATTTGTATCAATGTGTTCATTAATGTCGGAAATAAGAAGTCGTGTTGGTCGAGTTTGTTTTGGGGTCGAGGTAATTAAGTCATAGTAGATTAGATGAAAAATTTTGAAGTGGCGAAAAAGTTTAAAAATTAAGTTGTAAAAGCAGGGACATAGTTAAAAAACAGTAAAATTCGTGAAAAAACATGCAATGTTCTGAACTTTATAGAAATAATCAAATTCGGAAGTGTGGGCTTTTTTAAATTTGACTAATTACTAATTAAAATGGGATGGCAATTAAAAAGTCATTCATTATAGCGATCAACAGCATAAAAAATTAATTTTCACTGAAAAAATTCTATTTCGGTTTGAAAAAATGATCCAAGTTGGAAAAAAAAATAATTAAATTTGCGAAGCGTTCGACAAAGTTCTAAAAATGATATTGTAAAAGTATGGGGAAACTTAAAAACAGTAAAATTCGTGAAAAAACATGCAAAGTCGGGAATTCCTAAATAAAATTCTCATTCGATTGTGTGAAATTAATTAAATTCGACTAATTCCTAATTAAATAAATTAGCAGGTTAATAAAAAATAGTTAATCAGTACATTGGGTCGGATTATCATAAACATTAAAAAAAAAATTAATTTTCATTGACAAAGTCCGATTTCGGCTTGAAAAATAAATTAAGTTCGAAGAAATAATTAAATTCGAAAAAAATAAATTTCCATCAACAGATGGCAGCAGCATCGTTCTTTAAAATCGAAACTTATATTGAAATAGGTTACAAAAACTAAGTTGCAAAAATTAGACAAAGTTCGAATTACAAAATAAATTAGCGTGCAAATTAACATCTTCGAGTAATCAATAGACTGCGATACAATCTTAAATTATATTGTGATCACAATTAGCCCTTGTGAGAATAAGAAGACCGTAGCCTAGTTGGTTTGCGCGTTTGTTTGATAATCGAGAGGAAAACTTTTGGTTCGAGTTCGAACCCCGCTTCGGGAAATATTCAAAGTCCTGAAAATAAAAAAAGAATTAAATTCGTTCACTCAATAGATGGCGCCATGAGCACCTAAAATAAAATTAAGTTCCTGAAATTCGCGGGAAATATTCAGAAATTTGCGGGAAAAACCTTGTAACCTTTCACGAAAATAATTCAAAGTGCTAAAATTCGCGGGAAAATATTCAAAATTCACGCGAAAACCCTCGCGGCGGCCCTGGGGAGGCGGTGGGAGGTGGCTGTGAGAGGGGGCTGTGGGAGGAGGCTGTGGGAGGCACCCAGCACCCAGGAGGCGCAGCCGGCTGCGCGGCTGCGCCGTTGCAGGTGAATCCCCAATTTTACCCTACTTTTAAGGAGTTTCAAAAAGGTTTTTAATGATTTTCAAAGACTCCAGAACAGGCTTGGGCCCGTCGTCTCTCCCTCCCCAAAATGATTTTGTAATGTAAAACAGAAAAAAAAAAAAAAGTTTTTTTTTTCCAAAAATGTCAAAAAATACCGAGTTGTTTTGCCATTCTCGGATCGCCCACTCTGTAGCTTAACCGCTAGTCCGCAGCAAGGGAGAGTTTCCTATGCAAATGGGGCGTTGGTTGACCAGCGAATCTGCCTTTGTTTTTCTATGGAAAAATGTAGGAAGAGACACAATGTTATAATTAGGGATGCACCGATAAGCAAATTGGCCGATTACCGATTAAACGGCTGTTTATAATCGACCGATTAATCGACTGAGCTGATTAATGATAAGGATGATTGTTTTTAATACTACCAATTTTACCACTGTTTTTTCTGTCCTATACAATTCCAAATTTAGAAATAGTAAGTAATTTATTTCCAAGAGAAGATTTTTTTTTCACTTTCCCAATTTTCACAAAATAATTTTAATATTTTATCAAATTTCTTAAAACCAATTTTCATATTATTGTCCATAACATTACATTAACACATTGTTAATTACGTTAATTGGACGTAAAAATTCAGAAAAAGGGGAAGGGAGTCTGTACTCCAATTTCGGTGTACTTTTAATTTAATATTTTTATTAATTAGTAGAAATTTAATTCAAGACTTTTATTCTTTGTGAAAAGTAGAGGTTATCTAAAACACTGTACTAAGGAGGAAACTGTCGCCACATGAAAAATGTTGGAACATTGTCTATGCATATTTATTCAAAGTAGGAGAAAATAATTTATTAAAAACTTGATATCAACTGTGAGGATTATTATTACTGTTAATAAAATTATTCATCGTAGTTTCTTTGTGAAGGTATACTTTAAGAATAAAATTTAAAAAATATTTTTAGGCCGATTAATCGGCACGATTTTGCCGATTATTAATAATCGGCAAAGTGGCCGATTATGGCCGATTAATCGGTACTGCCGATTAATCGGTGCATCCCTAGTTATAATTCTGAAAGCGATTTCAGTGCAGATTAGAGTTATTAAAATTTGGCATTTTTGATAACTTATTCATTAATGGGTGAAGAAAAAATGTTTTCTGAATAAATAGTACTAAAAGCAAAAAAAAAAAACTAATTTACAAGGGGGGGCTCGAGCCCCCCCCCCTTGCTCCCCCTTATGGGCGCCCATGTAAGTAGGTAAAGCAATCCATTATAAAAGTAATATTATTACTGTTAAAATTCAAAAATAAATAAATAAATAAATGATTTCAGAAATGCAAATTACACTATCACTAGCAAACACTTTACATTTTAGGTTTGAGAAAAGAATCGCTGTTTTATGCATAGCGTGACTCAACAATTACTACAATGCTTTCAAACATCTGTCAATACATAGATGAGTGACGACTTATTATGCACATGCTTCCAGCGCATCTCTCAGCAAATAAAGGTAATTAGTTGTTGAATTAGGCTATCGCTTCAAAAAAATTAATTGCTACAAAAATGAAAGTAGAACACATTTTGTTCAATTTGCATTTTCTTTAAAATGTATATAAAAACACAGACTAGTTTTGTAGCATCTGAAAATTTTGAAGGGCTCAAGCTTCCTGAACCTTTTTGGGTTTATCAGTAGGGCCAGGGCCCGATTAAGATATTTCGGGCTTGGCCTATTCAATAATCAGGCCCTGAGTTAAAAATATAAATATTCGGATGAAACCAAAAAGAGGTATATGAGCTTGACGGTTTTTTCCCCATGGGAAATTTAAGCACCTAGCTCAAGTTAAAATCCCCTGATTTTAACGGCACGTTGGGTTGGCTATTTATGTACGTTTGCGTATCCATGAGGTAGCTTCCAACCCTTTCATCCACAGTGAAAAAACCTTCTTCCTCCCGATTCCCGTACAAAACTTCAAACTTCGAAATTTCCGCTATCTGCTTTGCCCTTTTGACCCCAAATCGCCCCGTCGCGTTTTCACCCATTCCAGGGGGAAAAACGGGGAGGGTGGCGGCGCCCAGACGAATTAAAAAGAAAAAAAGAAGGAAAGAAAAACCGAAGTAGACCAGCAGGCCCCCGAGTGCCATCGAAGGTTGTGGCTCTTTTTCCGAGAAGCTCCCCTACGTGAGTAAAATATTCACAGCTTCGGCTTTGCTGTTTTGTTTTTTTATCCCTAACAGCGAGGCCCCCCCCTGCCCAACGAATTTTTATCGTTTATGTTTTTTTTTTTTCCCAGTTTTAACTACTCCAAAGAGCGGTAGGAGGGCAGGGAGACGGCGGTCGTTTCGCTGTTTGATCGTTCAACGCAGCCCTCCTGGGGGAGCCCCCCCCCTTCCCCCTTTAGACCATGAACATTTTCTTTTTATTCTTTCTTCTTCTTCCTCTGCTTTCATTTGCATGATGAAGAATCATAGCGAAACAATTTAGCTAAAAATCGTGACCCACAAACATGTTCAGTTTTATGGCTTAGACTCAATATAAGGTATATTGGTTTGCTGATAATTATATTACCCTTGTCTTTTCGGAACTTTCTCGAGGTTCATTTTATGCTAACCATATTTCAACGCGACAGCATTTTGAGAAGGCACCCTTAATTTTTGCCCGTCATAAATGGTTAAAACTTTTTTGTCGTTGCTTAAACATTAAGTCGGGGCTTATTAAACCTGGATATGAAGAAGTTCCGTTCAAAAAAAATTTAATTAAAAGGGGGACTAGAGGAAATTTTGGCATCATAAAAGATGTTATTGTCTGGTTCAGCAATAAGCTTATCTTCGGTAACAGAAAGTGTAATTGATGTATTCATGGATATGTATGCAGCGCTACTGTTTTTATATGTTTTAAATATGTGTGATTGCCGTTCATTCAAACTTTAATGGTCTTCGCACTTTTGCTGGAAAAAAAATTACGAATTACCACATGGTCTCTTTCTTTTTCCTAAAACCATTAAAACTTTTATACTGAAGCTTTATTTTTAATATTCTGCAAAAATAACTTTTGTTTCCCATTGTATAAAATTCAACTTCTAAAAAGTAAAGTAACATAATTATTGTTAAGGAGTAGAGAGAATTAACAAGTATAATTGAAATAAAATAAAACGCGAAAGGCGTCTAACATCCAGCTAAAATTTTTAAAAAATACGAGATAATCTAGTGCTCAATTGGTAGCGAGGACAAAAAACTTCTGAGCTAATGATATTTTCGGTGAAAAAGACGAAAGTTTGAGTAATTTAAAGTAAAGTTATTTTCATTAAAACTGCCTTTTGTTTTCCTTTGTATTTTAGCGCTTTAACAATTGAAATAGGAAAAGCACAACAGAAAAAAAAGGCTTTCTTCCTTTATTTTTAATTTTTATATTACTTTTTAGATGGTGCTGGAATAAAATTTGAGTCAACCAAAAGCTTTTGGACTTTTTAGTGCAAAGCACAAATATTTTACTTTTTCCTGTTGAATCTATTTAAAAACTTCATTGTTTTAACTAATGTGAACTTGTAAGATGTATGAAGTAACAAAAAGTAACTCATTTTGAATATTTTTTCATGTGTCACATTACAGTAGAATCAAAGTTAATTGTGCTATGATGGAATGGAGTGACTGTGTCGAAATGACTAAGAATTTTCGCAAACCCATGTTTTGCAATAAATGGTGATAATATTTTAAACAAAATTGAAACAAAACTTATTACACTTGTCTCAAAGAACAGGTACCTGAATTCAATATAATGAGTGAAGCAATTTATAAAATTCATTCCACTAAAAGTGGCCAAAAAAATATATAGAAGGAAATCGCAAAAATGTAATCAGTTTCTGTGCGAGCTTCCCGGTGTTTGGGGCACGAAAATCAAGAAATGCTACTATTAGGCTCTGCCCCTTCTGTATGATTATAGAACATTTTGCTGCTTTGTGACATTTTGGCATTAAAACTCATAGGCGGTCTACTTCAACCATTTCTTTCTACTCCATCCAGCTTCTAACGAGGTCAAATTAATGTATTCACTTTTAATCAAAATTAATTTATGTGGCCGTTCAAATTTTACATTTTCATTTTTAAATTTCCTTACTCAGTTTTTTCTCTTTTCTCCTTATCATATTATCTTAAAACATATAAGAATGACAGTTAACAATTTTACGGAACACAAATATACACAGAATCTAAAACTTCGCACTTGAAGTAGAAGTATTTAATTTACAAACATTTCAGAACATAAAAACAGAGAATATTTTAGATAAAGCGTTATCTTATCCACGACTTCCACTCTAACTGTTGCAGATATGACAATATAAATAAAGCTTTCAAACTTCTCGTACGATAAATTGAAAAAGTATGCTCACATGCCGTTTTAGCCTACTTTCCTGCAAAATAAATAAATATAATTGTAATAATACAAAAATGGAATTACATTATTCAATTACATAATTTAATTTAATGAATTCACGCAAAAAACAATAAAATAAATATAAGCAATGCATGCCTACTCCCTTAAAAACTTTCGAGAAAAGTCTGTTCAGACAGAACAGTTTGTATATAACATTTTCAGTATAACTTGTTTCTTGTTTTATTTTATTATTATTATTATTATTATTATTATTATTATTATTATTATTATTATTATTATTATTATTATTATTATTATTATTATTATATTATTATTATTATTATTATTATTATTATTATTATTTTAATTTGAACGACTAAAAAACTTTTAGTGGGTTTATGGCGAGAATTGTTCATGATTGAATAGGCAAATATTTGAAACGAATGATCAGAAACAAAACAAACTGAGATTCGATCCCGCAGCCTTTCGCTTTTTCTTCTTTTCTTTTTTTTTTTCGAAAAATATAAGCTTAAAGCTACTTTTTTTTTAAACTGATGCTTAAAAATGTTCAATAGTAACGTCTACAACTAAACTTAGCTTAAAAAAATGGAAAAACATAAATTACGCATTTTCCATCAAAATTTGAACAGCTGAAAAAAGTTAACTTTTGGGGAAATAGAGAAAACTGTTCTATATTGAAGAGGTGGATTGAAAAAATTTTGAAGAAAGAGATCATAAATAAAACAAACTTTTGATTCGATCACATTACGGCTTCTATCTCTCTCTCTCTCCCTCTCCCTCTCTTTCTTTTTTTGAATTATTCATTCAGTTTTGTTTTTGTTTTTTTTTTTAATTCTTCACCCTTTTCCATTAAGAGCTGTTTTTTAAAAAATGAACTTTTTAGGTAGTCTACCTATAGTGAACTATCTAACAAGTTAAAGAGCATTGAAATAAACAGTTTCCATCTAAAATTTAGAAAAAGTGCTGGAGTTTTGCAAGTAACATTCTGTTCTTTACTCCCCCAAAAGAAGTAGAAAGTTAAAGCAAAAAAAGCAAAATCTTTTCGACTTAAAAAGAATAACACGCAGACAAAGCCCCAAAATGAACTACATTCAAAAACTTTCAAGATTTCTTTGAGAACTTTACTTCAAGAAGTGACGATAATTTTGCATCGCATTTTTCACACACAAAAAAAGTTGTTGTAACTTTTTGTTTTCTCATGATAAATATTATTACTATTTATTTGTATTCGCTTGCACAAAATTCTTGTTAAAGATTACTAAATCGGATATCTATTAAATTGTAGAAATCACCTTCTTAAACTTGATAATAGCTGTTTAGTTACATTTATTTATTTACTTTTTATAACGGTGTAAAAGAGCACACAAAGTCATGGTAAAAAATGTTGACGGTGAGAATATATGAACAACAAGAAAAAGTAAATTGTGGCCCAGCTACTTATTTGTCAAATGTTCGTCAATTTCGAAGAGATTAATTAAAAAAGGAAAACAAAATAATAATCCCGCGAAGTTAATTAAACCAGAAACGTTTACCAATTTGCTGAACTTTGATGTCATTTCCTTGATGGACCGCAGATAACAAATAAAAATTAATTTATTTCTTATAAAATTGCCTGTATACATTGGCAATATGTTTTGAAAATAAGAATTAGAAGAGTGTGTACGACTTTCACTTCTGTAGTAGAACGATATGAAACTTACAAGAATTCAAAATGAATTTATCGTTCCTGTTACTGCACTACTCAATAACTCCCGTTCAGAGGCGGACTGGCCGTAGAGGCCACCTGCCCGCGGGCAGGTGCGCCCTCCGGCCTGTGCGCCCTTGCGCCCTCAAAACGTGTGCGCCTTCGGTTTTTTTTTTTTTTTTTTTTTTTTTTAAATAAATTTTAAAGGTTTGAAAGCAACCCCTAACGGTTTGAACAGTAACCCCCTCCCCCCCTCACACACACTGCCAGTGCGCCTTCAACTTTAGTAGATTACTTATTTTTTACTTTTTTCCCGTTTGGAACATGTAAAATGTAGTCAATAAGCGATATTAAAAGGCGGTTCTTATTGTACCCCAGAAGTGATAGGTGGTCTTTAACGTTATCTCATCCAAAGTTAGCTCCCTCCGGTCTGTGCGTCCTTGCGCCGTGAACAAAGCCCCCCCCCCCTCCTTTTTTTTTAAATCTTTACGTTCGAAGCACGGAAAGCAATCTATAAAAGATTGAAGAAAATGGTTACACTCAATAATTTACCTGTTATAATTAGCTTTTATTTATTGCATTACAGGCATGATGGGTTGTCGGAAAGGGGGATCTTTGCCAAAAAAAAAAAAATATACAGCACCTTCCAGGTTGTACGCCCTTGCGCCCTCGAACCTGTGCGCCTTCGTTTTTTTCCACCTTACTTTCGGAGGGTATGAAACAAGGCAGTCCAGTCAGGGAGGGGGGGGGGGGGGGGTTCTTAATCCAAAGTGAGCGCCCTCCGCCTATGTATCATTGGCACCCTCGAATCTAGTTGACTTGGTGCCCTCCCTCCCCTCCCCCTTCTTTTAATTCGAAGCGAATGAAACAGTCTATAAAAGTTTGCTGCAGGAGATTATAATTAATAATGTGCTATAATTCACTTTAATTCATTGCCCCCCACCCGCCCCCAGAGGTGATAGGTAGTCTGGAAGGAGGACCTTTAACAAAAAAAAAACATCTTCATCTGGGCTATGCGTCTTTGCGCCTTCGAACCTGTGCTCCTTTGTTTTTTTTTTTTTTTTAATTTTTTACTCGAAGCGGGAGAAGTACTTAATAAAAGTTTCAGAACAAGGTTCAAATGAATAGCGTAAAAAATAAACTTTGAATTCATAGCACCTCAAAAGGGATATGTAGTATGGTCTTAAACCAAAGTGAGCGCTCTTATTTTTGTGCGTTTTCCTCTCTCTCTCTCTTGTGTGTGTGTGTGTGTGTGTGTGTGTGTGTGTGTGCGTGTGCGTGTGTGTTGGTTAGAGAAATCGGTTGTCAAAAGATTCTTCAGAAAGGTATTTTTATGATGTCAGAAAGCTGGCATGGAGATAATAGGCAAATTGAATTGTAATTGCACTGAAAAACGTGTACTACCGACAAAAATGTTTATTTTTCTCTAAAATAAAATTAAATAATGATTTACTGAATATTGTGTTAGTTGATTGACTGGCTCCTTCCTATTTTCATGAGCATTTTAACAGTAAGCGGATCATCAAAACAGCAGTAAGTAAGTAAAAATACAGCAGATAATATCCTTAAACAGCTGAATCTATATATCCGCATTATACTTCTTTATAAATCGCACAACTTTTCAAAGGTAAACAATAAATTGAAAAAAACAATTTCTGTATTTTAAGCACAACAGCTAATACTGCCTGTTTGCGTATTGTGCTCCTGGCAGTCACGAACGCTTCCATTTGAAAAAGGGGAGAGAGGTTTAGGATGCGTACTTCCTGATGCCTTCTGTTTTTGGTCGCTTGCTCCTTCCTTGTTGCATTTCCTCCCTATTTCGAGAGAGTCCGAAGAGACTTGGCGCGTGCGTAGATTCGACGGAGGTCTCGCGAAAATTTTTTAGACAGTATGTAACCATTTAGTGCAGGATGAAGCTCTGTTATGAAGCCCATTTATTTGTGAATAATGGTTAAAATTGTATTTTATTTAAATCCATATACGTGTTCCATGGTGTGCATTATAACGATCTTTTATTGTTTTACATGATCGGTTTTAACACAATGAGGGGGGCTAGCAAATTATGAAGATATTTTTTTTTTTTTCAAACTTCCGAATTCACATTGCTTATCTGACTAATGAGAGACAAGTTTGGAAAGTACTAGCAATGGTTTTGGAGGGTTTAACTCATAGCAGTTAGGTCAGATTCTTAATTTGTTTAAGAATACAGAATCAAGAATTTTTAAAAGCGTTTGAGACAGAAATCACAAATAAGTAATGCAATTTTTGTTAAGCACCAGAGGTTAAAGAAATTGCAGCAAAAGAAGTAACTTTAATTTTTTAATGAAAATAAATGCGTTTAAAATAGTGCGAGATGTATTTCTGTGAACAGAAAGTTTCATTTATTGGTGTATTATTTTAAAGGATTTCATCTCTTTAGCCTTAAATCAATTTAATAACGATGATTTTATCTAGATTTTGCTTTTGTTATTATTTACGCTTTATTGGATACCCTGCAAGAGAGTAAGTAAAAAATTTCCGTAAAACACTTCAGAATGTAACACGCTCGTAAAAAATATAACTTTCATTGAGAAATGAGAGGAATAAACATCGTCATTGTATATTACTATCTGTTTTCTCAGGCATTGCACGGTAGGGTGGAGCGAAAAAAATGAATTTTTGATTTTCGTAAACGGGTACCTTTCATTTACTGTGAATGCGGATAAGTAACAATTCTGTAAAATATTTCACTTTTGCGACGTTATCTTTAGTCTGCGCAATTGGCCTAAAGTTTGGAAATTTTTGATTTTTTTAAAATTTTTCAAATTTAAAAAAAAAATATTTCAAATGATGAAACTAGTGACAGGTGGTTTATTAAAAGGAAGAAAAAAGGT
>JAXGGA010016431.1:0-26666 GCA_038373865.1 Uloborus plumipes | reverse complement strand
GAAGAAAGACATTAATTTATTGGAAAGGGTACAAAGAAGGGCTACAAGGTTAGTAAATGGGTTTTCTAATTTAGACTATGATTCCAGACTTAGAATGCTTAATATGTATAGTCTTGAGCGAAGGAGAGCCAGAGGGGACATGATTCAGTTGTTTAAATTTATTAAAATGAATGATGTTACGGGGTTAGATTTTCGCACGGAAAGCAGGACAAGGGGTCATTGTTTTAAGCTGTTTAAATCTCAGGCTAATCTTGAAATTCGAAAAAATTACTATTTTAGCAGGGTAGTAGGAACTTGGAACAGCTTACCGGAAGAGGCGGTAAAGAGCAATGGAGTAGATGGCTTTAAGAGGGCCATTGATCTTCATTGGGGTCTTTAATTTGACTAGGACCAGCCAAGTTGGGCTCAGAGCCTGCTGCTGGTCGCCACATTTGTATTTGTATTTGTATTTGTATATCCTTGCGACTACATTGGTGAAAACATCTTATGTACCTAACTTAGAAATTTTTTGACTGTAAACATTTTCTGTTCTCTAACTGTTGCTAAAATCAATTATCTTTTTATTTAGTCTCGTTAGCGATTATTGGCACAGACGAATCTAAAAATCCTAAGAAAGCAATAAATTTCATACTTACTCCCGAGAAGCCTTGGTTCACATTTTCATTATGATCACCATTAATATTGTTGTTACCAGGCAATAAATTTTTGCAACAATGGACTGAAAATTTAATCATTTAATGGGGAAACTATATGAAATTTACTATTTTCCATAATAACTTTTTTAAAGTAAGCTTTTTAGAAATAAATTATAGCTTATCCTGCTCCCTGTCACTGCAGCTATCTACGGTGAAAAAATGGTTAAAATCGGTCTAGTAGTTTTGAAGTTTACCCCGGACATACGCATACAGAAGTAGTCTTCTATGTATATAGATACAGAAGAAAGTATTAGGATTCGTGAAAATTTTCGAATGTCGAATTTTGACGGATTTGTACGTTTTGAGGTGCGTTGAGTCCATTTCGACCACTTTTGGAAAATGTCTGTCTGTGTGTGTGAGTCTGTATGTGTGTGACCAATTTTAGTGGCTGCGCCAGAGCAAAAACTACTGCATGAAATCAAACAAAAATTTTTGCACACATGTACCACCATGTGAACTGGTGCACCTTTTTTTAGCCAATTCCTCCAAGGGGGGTGGAGCAATCGCACGTGTTCTGCGCGGGGGTGATTGCTATATCTCAGGAAGTTACCGGCGGAATCAAACGAAAATTGGTCCACAGGTAGACCCTACTGAGTACAGGTGCTGATTCAATTTGCGTGTCAATACCTTGAAGGGGGTGGAGCAATCGCACGTGTTCTGCGTGTGGGTGATTGCTATATCTCAGGAAGTAACTGGCGGAATCAACCGAAAATTAGTCCAGTACAGGTGCTTGTGTGGCTCGACGTTGTGACGTAGTACTAAATTTATCGTATGGTATCTCTCAAACAGATTGTGTACCGCTAGAATGGTTTGTATGTCGTGCTTAATAAGGTTTTCTACACCATCAATACAAACATTCACGCAGCTGGGCAGAGCATTTTTTAACGTAGGGACTAGGCGACACTAATGTCGCCTAGTGAAGAAAATTTGTCGCCTAGAAAATGCAAAGCAGAGTCACTGGGCGACATTGTAAAATCCAACATTTGGTCACTCCTAGTTTTTGTAAACAGAATTATTTCTTTTTTTTTTCCCCTTCCTAAAAGCCTCCACCGCTTCTCCTACAGCCTCCAACAAAACCTGTTCCTTTTTTCTGCCCATTAATGTTGGTAAACAGAAAGAGGGGAGGTGAGGTGACTCCTTTCCATTAAAAACACGCTGTTTAACTATAGTGGTTCTTTTTTAGTTCAGTGTTTTATTAATTTTTTTATGTTTTTACAATTCTTTGCACTGTTTTTCTTTTTTTTTTTTTTACTTTTTGCAAAGAACTAGAAGAAAAGAGTAACACATATGGTACATTCCTTGAACTTATCCCGCCAGAAAAGAAAAAAAAGTTTTATTTTTGTTACGTCTTTTTAGATTGAATATAATTTTACAAATATTGGGTAAAATAAAGCTTACAAATACCTTTGTGCTATTGATGTAGTAGAGAAAATATCAACGTAAAAAAAAGGCACAAATAAGCAGAGATACTGCAGACACGTGTTTCGGCGTTACAAGGAACGCCTTTATCAATGCAAAAAAAATGTTGAACTTATGGATGCACATTGATATTTTCTCTACTACATTGGGTAAAATTTTCCATTTTTTTTTTTGAAATATTGTTTAAAATATTAAAAATATTTTTATTTTTTTTGTAAAATTTTATATCTATCTTTATTTTGGGTTTTTCTCCCCCCCCTAGACACATTTAATGACAGACAACCGCCCCGTGTCGCCCAGTAAAAAATCCTTAAAAAATGCTCTGAGCTGGGGTTGCGGGTCTAGATACTGCCCACAATATTGCACATTCACAAGAATGATAATTTCTGAATGACTCTTATCGCCTACCCTGAAAACTGCTTTAAGTTTTGACTTTAGTGCAAATTTATTTGGACCTCTCTTATTTCAATCATCATCGAATAAAGCAATAGGATGAGGAGCCAGTTCACGACAAATAATTTCTGTAAGGAGACTTTCCCTTGATGACTAATTTAAACCATATACCATAATTGTGCCCGGTCCATGATGTGAATCACAGATTTTAGTCTTCTTTACGGTGAACGTAACCATTGTTTTAACCTTCTTAATGTTTAGTGGAATTTTTAAGGCCACGTTTTCTCATATACATGCTACTGTGACTTGCCAATGTTACCCGAGTCCTCTTCATTTAAAGTTTCATCAATACTTTACGCTAAAGTTGTTCAACTATGTCACATCAAGAAAGGAAAAAAATACTAAACACATTTTTGTAGAGGTGGTGAGTACATTCATTGTCTGTCACTGTACCGTCATTTGAAGTAGTGAAATAAAAAAAAAAGCTTTCTGTTAAAATAAAGAATCACAATAGAACACTTTGTAAATTCTTTTAGTTAAGTAGTAACAAAGTTTTGTTCTGCTGTTTCACAGTCATTTTTAAAATTACCGCAAAATATTTAATTAATCTTCGAGATAAGTCTCAAGCCTTGTTTCTCCTTTTCAGTTTTATAACGAAATTTTGTTTTGTTGATTTGCAAACGCTTCTAAAATTATCAGAAAACATCTATCGAATATATCTCATTAGCCCTAAACATTTTTTCGCTTTTTCACTGAGAAAAAGTTTTTTTTTTTTTTTTTTTGTGATGTTACTCATCCTGTTCTATTATGACCAGAAAATATTTTTTTAATTTGTCTGATATGTTTTAAGCCAACTTCCTTCTTCACAGTTTCACTGTAAAAACAGCCCGAAATGTTCCTGAAAAATAATGAGCAGTTATGAGCTTAAATTCTACCAGTATAACCAAGGCTTCACTAGATAGCGTTTTATATAGGCTGTTTCATTTAATCAAAATCCTTGGGGTAAAAACGGTGGTAATTGTCCAGCGACATCTATCGATTTGTGGTAACTAACATTATATACAAATCAGATAATAAAAGACTAAATTAAAAGTTGATTTGTTGGCGACAATTTACAATTTGGCATTCAATTCTATTTTAGTATATTTTAACGTTACTTAATAGCTTGTTTTATTTGTTGGTTTATTCTGCATTTTAACGGCTTATTTTAATTAGTTAGCGAATTATTTTTCATTTTAATTGATTCTAATTATTAATTAACCATGAAACGACACTGGCACCGCAGAGCGATAAATGACGAATCTATTGGCTAAGCGAGCCAATACTACCAACGGGTTGCCATAGAACTTTTTAAAATTCAGTCCACAGTTCGCCATGATACAGTTGGTCGTCGCAATATAGTAGTTTTGTTTATTTTTTTCGTATTTGTATTTCTCTTTAGTACCAAGCGATTATATGTGCTCATTTCGTCGTTACTAAAAAAATTAATATGTTTCGTTGTCAATCGTCTTTCCGTTGTACATTTCATTCTGGGGCATCAAAATGAAATCTCTCGACGAATAGATTCGCCATTTATCGCTCTGATGCGTAAACGCTATCAAAATGAACATACGAGCTTTTACGTAGCAATTAAGACCGTGTCAGCAACAATTATGAAACAAAATAGTAAATAGAACAATATTTTTTCATTGCTACATTTTTTATTTATCGGCTGCGAATTTAAGCGTATATTTTATTAATGCAGAGATGTCAAAATTGAACGCCATTGCTATATGTTGCTAATTCGAAAAAAGTAAACAGATGAATGAATGTCGTTTGACTGAATCATGAGTTTTGACCAACTTTACCTGAAAAGGGAATTTATTTCAACTAAAAAGCAGTACTAATAAGGCCTTCGGCATCAATTCACTCTGTACTCCACTTCAGTTAACTATATGAATATTGTTTAACCCTTAAAGATAGGATAAACATCACTTTTTTTTGCAGCAGAAACAAAATGCTAAAAAATGTAAACAAACATTTGGATGGTGATTGTTCAGCGCTCTCTATACCTAAATCCAACTTAACTTGACACTGAACGTCACTACGGGCGATGCCAATAAGAGCTCGCAAGCAGTCAGCGATCTCCTCTAATTCGCCAAGTAGGCTGTGGCGTTTTATCTAGCTCGTTTTTCATAAGCTAACGTCACGCAAACGTTACGCTGACGTCACGATGTTGTTGTCAAGAAAGGTTGCAGTGTAGTATAGCGGGCAAATCTTTACCATTGATGTTTTGAATAATGATACAGCCTGTCTAAAACGCTATCTAGTGAAGCCTTGGTATAACATACCTAGAAGAAATCAGGAAAGTTTCCTGCTAAAGAATTTCGAAAGTTTCCAGATAAACAGTAAACTTATGGCAATAAATTGGTAACTTTCCAAAAACTCTCAGGTTGATGATAACAGTTCGGCACCTTTCTGGCTTATCAGAATTGCTCCTGGAGCAGTTAAACAAATATGGCCAGTGCAAAGGCAGAAATTGCAAGCGAATAGCTGAGCTGCAGGTCCGTCATTTAGGGGGGGGGGCGGGGGTGTTTCGCCTTTAGCTCGATTATGGATTGTCCAGATTGACTTCACCCAAAAAGGGGATGTGTAATCTTTCGACATTGTAGTTTTGCAAGAATTGCAAACTATTAAGCAGCTCAGGAGGGACGTCATTTCAAGTTTTTCCAATGGGGGGGGGGGGGGCAAAGGGTTCAAACACAGTGCAATTTCATCAGAAAAGACAAAAAAAAAACCACGCCCACTTATATGTAAATGCACTCATTTCTCAAAGCCAGGGGGGGGGCAATTGACACCCCTTTGGAAAAACCCCTTTGGAAAAAATGACTTTGGAAAAACTTGAAATGACGTCCCTCCTGAGCTGCTTATTAGTTTGCAATTCTTGCAAAACTACAATATCGAACTATTACACATCCCCTTTTCGGGGGAAGTCAATCTGGACAATCCACAATAGAGCTGAAGGCGAAACACTAAACAAACACATTGGATATACCTTCCAACTGGTAGCTAAAAATACCTTTCACAACATCAAGAAGTCCGTGTTCATGCAACTTGTATCAATATAGGAAGCTCTTTCGTAAAATAAACTTGTTTATTCAAGAAAATTGGTTAAACCGGCAAAATCCCGAAACTTAAATTTGGAATGTTTCTAAATATTTTCAGTGTTATTGTTAGGCTAAATCAACATTTTTTATGATCCCTGCATATAATTTTAAACATTTATCTTTGTTAAAACATTCCATTTTCATGTCCATTACGGATTAAAAAATGCTTAATACCTGAAAATCAAACCTTACAACTTTTTAATCTGACATCTTGAATTTTACCATTTGGTAAAATTTTTTATTCGTCTACTTTTCATAAAGATTTATTTTTAATAGAATTGTATTTTAACTGAAGAGTTTAAGTGTAAAATATGTTTCATTGCACGTACGTTTCCATTAGTTTGCTTCATACCTTTTATAGCAGCCATATTGGATTTTGCCATTTTGACAAAAATGCTCAAGGTTTAGCGTCTAGCACTCAACGGATTCGGAATCAGCAGGTCAAATTCGTATAGAAACCACCAAAAAATCTCATATATATAAAATTTTGAGGTATCACGACATTTCAATGGACACTAAGATTGGACTGTAAGTATTTCTCCTTTTGAAAGCTAAATTCAAAATTCAGCCTTGACATCTTGATAGAAATAAATTCATAGTAAATTACTTTTTTTTTTTAAATTTAAAGTAAAAACTTTAGAATTGCAGCTTACATTAAAAGAATACCAGTTGTTTTTTTAAATCGTTAATAATGCATTTATTGGGGGGATTTTATGCCCATTAAAACAATATATTGTTGAATTTTACAGCATTTTACACATGTTGGCTACGATTTATAGTAAGAATAAGTTAGATGTCACCATGATTACTTTCTCTCTCAGGTCGTGCATTGTTTTTTTGTTTTTATAAAATTTCAGCAAAAACGAGAAGTTGGACTTGTTTCATTTTCGCAATTTGCTTAATACATAGTATATTCGCGTACAAAAAATGCGACGGTAGCGAAAGCCCTGGTAGATGGTCAAAAATCCGGCGATTAATGTCATTGATACTTCAGAGCGCCCTTTTAAAGTTAGCCGTTTTAGATCAGTTCATTTCAAAAAGTTATGTTTTTCTAAACAAGCACAAAGGTCGCATTAAATATATTTCATTAAAATATTGGAGGAAAAATATTTTTTATTATTAGTAATTAAGCAACACAGATGTTGCAACAACAATAGCATAATATAATTCCCCAAATTTAAATCAATATTAAATCAATTATTGGGTCAATATTTGGTACGGAAGCCATTACTTTTTTTAATCGTATTTCGTTGCCAAAGCTAATTATCTAAATAAATCCAAATTCATTTGAAAACAATTTTTTGTTTATAGTTTGTTTTTAAAAATCTATATCAATAAAAAAGAGTGTATGTTTGTTTGTATACTTGTTCTCTATACAAATCCACAGTTTGCGTCAGATTTTCATCAAACTTGACACAGAGGTTCTATGATGCCCTAGAATTCTCATAGGCGGGGTCTTGAAATTTTAAAAAACCTAAAATGCTCAAATTTAAGTTTTTTGTCAAAAAATGACCCTTTTATAGGAATCTAGCCTATATTAGGCCTATTTTTTTGATCGACATGAGCCTTTGGGTTACAATTGATAAAATTTACGGTATTTAAATATTAGCATTTTCCAACAAAGAATAAAATTACAACAATGAACTTTCATTTCAAGGCTCACCTATTTCATTTTAACATGAAATAAGTCAAAAACAATTATAATTAACTAGCAAAAATACCCGGCGTTGCCTGGGCCAGTAAAAATATTGAGAAACAATTTATAATCGCCTTTTTTTTCCTAAACTAAAAGAACTCAAAACGTACCGCTTTGACGATTTAAAATGTCGCTAAATTTGCGGTAACTGTTTTGGGATTACCTAGGATAATTTTGCTTCCCTCCCTACTTTATGAAAATATGCTTAGGTATTATAAAGTCAGTAATTTTTGTCAAAGAAAAATTGTCATTTAATGCTGAGAAAATATTGCTGACCATGAAATGACGCTAAAAGTTTTTGTCCTAAGTGATTTCGAAATTAGTAGGGAGCATTTGACAATTATTTGTGCGAAAAACACAAATTAATGGTAGTTTTAGTTTTGGGGTTTGATTAATTTCGTATGCGGATTACTTTACGCTTTGACGTAAGTTTTAAAAGTTTATTAATGACAACGTACGGAATCGGCAAAAAAAAAAAAAAAACCTGAACTTTTCTTCAACTGTGGGAGTATTATCTCGATGATTAAGATTTTGGCGCAGTTTACAAATATCAGACAACAATCGTTTTATTTTAGTTATATCGTGTAAGAAGCAAAGTATTATTACATAGTCTTTGGCGCCAAAACTGGCGTCCGTTGAAAAATTACCCATAATCTTAGTTATAATATTCTTGCAACAAATTCGGCAAGATACCTGTTCGATTGGATTCTAAGTGACCAATTGTAAGTACCCGCCCAGTCAGCGCAAACATATTTTTAAAAATACCGTAAAATTGTATTTTTTATCCGTTACCCGATTAAGCAGGACCGACAAATTTACGAAACTTGTGAAAATAATTGATACAGTGAACAATTTACTAATAAAGGAATACAATTTATTCTAAAAAAATAATATTTTCACGCAGCAATGCACATTAAGAAACACATTGCTTAAGGATAAATATTCTACTTACACAACTAAGACTACAAAACGTTTTAAATACAAATCCTGGTAAAAGCCTGGATATTCCCCATGAAGCTGGAAAAAAAACCTTCATGATTTGACTTGAGAAAAGATTTGAACATTAAATACGGAAAGAAGAAATGATGCTCGCAATTTTAGCTTGCGACAGGGAGTTGAGATGATACACTAAATACTGAATTAGTTTGTTGGAAGCCTTCGCGGATTTATGCGAAAAATGTGCTTAAATTGGAATGAAAAAAGCACTACCAATCGAACTTTTTCGAATATCGTTATAAATTATAGCCTATGTGTTATTCTGATGTATAAGCTACATTATGGTAAAAGTTCCATTAAAATCCATTCAGTAGTTTTTGCGTGAAAGAGGAACAAACATCCATACATCCATCCATACAAACTTTCGCATATACAGGGTGTTTCAGAATTCGACGGCAAAAATTTAAGGTGAGATACTACACACCAGGACAAATAATATGACATAAAAAAGTGGGGGTCCAAAATGATTTCCGACGGAGATAGGGACGGTTCAAGTTTAGGGTCAAAAATTTCAAAAATTTATAAAACACGGAAAAATCGATCGATTCTTTCGCCGTTTTCACTAAAAATGTTCTTAATAGATGTTCTTTCTCGAAAAAATTGATGAAGATTAATGTCAAAAATTGTCGACAGAGGGCGTTTTAGACTTTGGAGCTAAAAAAAACTAATTTTTACCGGTTTCTCTTGTATTTTCGTAACAGATTCCGAAAGTTTAAACTCAAACTTAAATTTTGAGCCCAAAATATCAACTTATTTCGGGTATTAAGTAGCGAAAAACTCGGACCAAACGTAAAAAATCGTGTTTTTCTGGTCTGAAACTTGCCGTTTCGTGTAAAAAAAAAAAAAAAACTTTTTTTGAAAAAAAATTTTGGATTTTCTTTTTTTTTTTTTTTTTAAGTTTCGAAAGTGTGCATCTGATTTTATTTACGCATTATTAGTGTCGCCAGATAATTTTATTATTTTTTTTTACAATATATAATAGTAATTTTATAATAGTAGTAAGATGTTCTCATTTGGCACAAAATATGTATGATACAGAAAACTTTTTTCTTATCCTCCTATCAGAGGAATTATACAAAAACATGGATTAAAAGCCTTATACATGTTTCGCTTTCAGCTGGTGCTATTTCTCTGTGAACTTTCCGTAATAATTAAGTTCTTTTGGGCGTTTGTACCTAGAACTTTTTGTACAACCATGTGGACTGAATTCAACCAAATAAGAGGTATGTTGCAATAATAAAATGGCCTTTAAAATCAGAAAATGGTCTTTCTAGGCCTATATTTGTAATCGACATGAACCTTTAAGCATACAACTTGATAAAATTACGGATATTTAATTCTAATTTTTGTGAGCTTTTTTTAGTCTCCGGTCTATTTTTCTGTAAACGTTTAACTTTCTGTAATATTTTACTTTTTCAAAGTTTGTACCTAAGAGACAGATTGATGAAAATTTTTATGTACCCAAATAAGAATAGAATTCTTCCAAATTTTTTTTTCTTTTCTGAATGCTATGTTGTATTAATAAGCACCCGGGCAACACCGGGTATAAAGCTAGTAAAATAAATAAAACAAAGGGAATATTCACATCAAATGATTACATACATATTCGGGCGATTCTCTGTAAACTGGTAATTCGCTGTCCGGACCGAATATTTTAAAAATAATAAAGTGTAATAAAGTAATTATTGCTCTTAATGCAAGAAAAGCATTAATATTTTGTGGTCCAATTGCATTTGGAGCGGTAACTATTTAAATTTTTTTTTCTAGAAATTATCTAAGCGCCAAAAACAGTCCCCTGGCTGTCCCAATCCCATAGTCTAACTGTTAAAGATAGTATTTCAAAAAACCTATTAACACTACATAAATTTGGCAATTAATATCTAAAAATAGAATAATGAAGGTATATTTTTCTTATGAAATAAGGTATAATTACGTATTTTTAAAACTTAAAATTGTCATATAAATTCTGTCCGGAGTTTTTTCAAACAGTCCCTTGCAACAAATTCAAAGCTGCAATACGAAAAATCTATAACTTTTGCAAATTCGTTTTGGCATGAAGTTTAAAGTAATCAGTCTGAATTTGCCAAAATCGCCGAGAACGGGTGTCGAAACGCTACTTTGCTTAGTTTGAGAGCCACATTTGTGATGAAAGTATGCATCAGGATCGTTGCGAAAACAGTCCTCTGGGAAGTGATTTTATTAATGTAAATTAATTTAATTATAAAACATATTAGTTATTATGTCCACGATTTGTGCCTAAATTTATGCGTAGTCTCGTAATTAATTATGTTCCAATAGTTTTGCAGATATTACGCAACAAAGAGCAAAAACACAGTCACCTGGCACAGTCCCCTGCCTAGTTATACTAGGCGGGGGACTTGACCCCTATCATGATTTATCAGAAAAACACAGACTTCGATCGGCCCTCTTTCAAACCAAAGTAATAGATTCATTTCCTGAGCAATAGTATTATAATTATACGAACATTTCCAAAAAACCGTGCTCGGACAGATTTCGTGTGAAAAAAGACGAGTTTACAGAGAATCGCCCTAATATTAAATCAATTATTAGGTCAATATTTGGTACGGAAGATATTACTTTTTTTAATCGTATTTCGTTGCCAAAGCTAATTATCTAAATAAATCAAAATTCATTTGAAAACAATTTTTTGTTTATAGTTTGTTTTTTAAAATAAAATAAATAAAACAAAGGCAATATTCACATCAAATGATTACATACATATTCAAGAATTTATAAACACCCGAATTAAGTGAAGAAAACAAATCTAATTATTCATTATACAAGGGAAAATGAAGAAATCTTTATAAAATTGAAACGTGTCCAGAATTAAGTCCATTAGTGTATGTAAAAAGAAAAGAACAGAGAAAAGGGAAAGACGAGTAAAAAATCCGAACACAGATAAGAGGGAATTCACTGTATCAGCACCTACCAGAGTTATAAGGCAGGGTTTGAAAAAAAACGGTTTTTTTGGAAAAAGCCCAGCCCGCCTGGGTTTATGATGAAAACCCGGTTTTTTCGGGGTTTTATGAAAAACCCGGGTTTTTTCAAGAATCATTTCAACTGTGCACCTACTTTAACATTTCATAGAATCAGGGTGAGCCATGAAGAGAGGTCACTGTGACCTCCTAAAAAACTTCGACAAATTTGGAAAAAAACATTGTAATATCGAAATTTTTTAAATTGATATGTTTTAAATTGATACTGATTATAAAATAATTTTGGAAAAAAATAGAATCGACTTCAGTTGGAAATTGCTCTAAAAAGTAAAAAATAATTTTTTTCTTTGAACACCATCGAAACTACTTTTAAACATAAGTTTTGAAGTAGGCGCAAAAACAATGTTTGAATCATACGCAACTGTAATTCAACTATATACATTTTAATGGATCCAGGTTCTTTAAAAGCATTCGCATACATTTCATTCATTGCCACACATTCGTGTACTGGTACAACTATTCTGCTTTTAATTTTCAATGGTTTCTCTGAAAAATGTTGGCAAAATATGGTTAAATATCATTTGACCTATCGTTTTTGCGCCGACTTCAAAACTTATGTTTAAAAGTAGTTTCGATGGTGTTCAAAGAAAAAAATTATTTTTTACTTTTTAGAGCAATTTCCAACTGAAGTCGGTTCTATTTTTTTCCAAAATTATTTCATTTTATTCTTTTTAGTGTAAGTGTACTTATGAACTAAGGTAATGTTTCCATTACGGAACTTCACCTAATTTTCTTAAGTAAATGCTCCATAAAATAAACTGTGAAAAAAAAGGAAGAAACTATCAACGCGTCTAAAATTATAAACGATTGACACTAAAAAAAAATCTTTGTTATTCTCTGGTACTTATTTGTGTACCAGCTTAATCAAAGCCATTTAAATATCAACGGTTTGTCAACTAATTTATATTTCAAAGCAATTCTAGTTTCTCGTTGTTCATAAGATTTTAACACATACCACGTACGTTACCGCTAATGAGTTTCATGTTAGATTTAGTTAAGCCTTGGTTCAAATTTTTCATCATGATTACTATTAATATTGCTGTTGCGAGCCAAAAATTTTTGCAACAATGGATTGAAAATTTAATCATTTAATGGGGAAATGACATGAAATTTACTGTTTTCCATAATAACTTTTTTTCTAGTGAACAAATATCGTCATATGAGTACATGGTACCTAAGTTCCACCATCTCCTATCGATTAAAAAAAAAATCGTCCAAATCGGTTCAGTAGATCATAAGTTATGTGCGAACAAACAAAACAAAAAAAAACATACGCTTTGAATTGATAACCTCCTCCTTTGTTGAAGTCGGTTAATAATTTATAGATTGAAATAATTATTGCTTTCTTGACCTTTTAAGTATTTAAAAAAAATTAGGTGAAATTCATATGCAGTTTTATTTGAATATCTAATAAACTGTTAGGAAAGGATGATGGCAATTTCTGAACCAGGTATTGACTAAGACTAAATATCATTAACAAACTAAATAATGTACTCAATTGATCAATACCAATTTCTATGCTTAGTATGGATCAAAATATTGTAATATTTAGTTTGTTTCTGAAATAAATGTTTTCAAAACATGCAGTAAATTTTGAAAAAAAAAAAAAACCCATTTACACTAGTAATCAGCAAATTTCCAATTTTGGCACCAACATCCCCTTTCATAGCACTGCTTCAAGTTCTCCCATATCAGAGTTCTGTCTGCACTTCTGCTGTCTCGAAAGTCATGCCGAAGGCTGCACATTGATTTATTTACACGTTGAATGAACAATCGCTCTTGATCTCTTGGCGACGATCCAAAATTAGCGAGACGTTCGATATAAAATATTCATTTTTAGCCACGATGTTATGAAAAACTGAATGTATCAGAAAGAGAAAAAGGTGGCAAATCGTGGCAGACAATAAAAGCAAAAAAAAAAAAAAATTATCTTGGATTCTAAGAGTTGCAGAATAGAAACTAAATCATTCAGAAACAGGATATTTGTTTGCGAATTTCACACAGTACCGAAGTAAGTGATATTCTTGTCTTGAAATGTATGTGTGTTTTATAGTTTCGTCTAAACTATTGGACTTATTTTTGAATTCTTTCCAATTTTTTTTAAAGATTTAGTCATTTAACATTGTATAATGAATTATTAGACTTATTTATTTCACTTCAATCATTTATTTATAACCTCTCCAACATGTATGCATTCATTTTATGTGAATTTTATATTTTTGTATTTTTTATTATTAAACAATAGCAAATATTAAAATAAAATATAGCTAACCTTCCCGCGAAACGAATACATACATATTAGGAAAATTATAAATAAATGATTTAAGCGAAATAAATAAATCTTCTATTTCATTACTTAATGTTACACAATAAAATCTTTGCAAAATTGAAAAGTGTCTAGAACTCCGACCACTAATTCAGTGATTCTTAACCGGTGTGTCCTGGCACACTAGTGTGCAGCAGTATTTTCAAAATTACAATAAATTAAGATCATAGATGTATTTTTACTTGCAAACAATTTCAGACATTGTGCGAGACAGGCCCAGTATCGAAGAATTCGAATCAGTTTTCTCCATTAGAAAGTTCTTTTGGTAAATACTCTGTCAGATGAACTTCATTCGGTTTTGGTTGAAGCTGAATTTTATAAAATCATGGCCGCTTAATTCTTGCTTTTTCATTGTATTTTCTGCAAAGATAAGCATTGGGCCCCCTCCCTACTTCGTTTGGCAGAGAATTGCTCATTTTTGAAAAGCACGACCAAGGGCGTAGCTAGGGGGGTGCAGGCGGGTGCAGCTGCACCCCCCTAGATCAGAGCCAATGGGAGGTCACTGTGACCTCCCATTTTTTTTATTTGACTTTTATGCTATTTTTTGGAACTTTATATAAACTGCGTTATTATATCTAGTATTGATTACTTTTCAGAAAATGATAGTAAGCTTGCCTGTTTTTGAGGAGAAAATTTTTAATTTACCGAATGAAACTCAGAACTTAACTGAATGATTAAAAAATAAATAAATAAAATTCAAGAATGCATACTTGTCTATGTCTACCAAAAGAAACGTGAGGCATCCCGAAAATAAATAAATAAATTAATTAAAGGAAATAATAACAAGTTTAAAAAACTATAACCCGACTACAAAAAAAAAAAAAAGCACTGAAAGGTAAGAAACAAGGTCGGTGCTATTTAATATCATCATTTTAGTAAATAAAACAAGACGTTTGATATCTTAGCTATACCTGTTTATTTAGTTCTACGACTTGAACCCTCTGCAAGTTCCACATTAACAACATAATTCAACTCAAATGCTGTAGTCGTGCGTTGTCAACTACAGAAAGCAAGCATTTAAACTTGGTACACAAGCAAACATATTAAATTGATCTTTATATATACAAGAATGGTAAATTAGGTTATAATGTTATTCTATCAAATTGTTTTTCTGTAGTTGACAACGCACGACTACAGCATTTGAGTTGAATTATGTTGTTAATGTGGAACTTGCAGAGGGTTCAAGTCGTAGAACTAAATAAACAGGTATAGCTAAGATATCAAACGTCTTGTTTTATTTACTAAGACGATGATATTAAATTGCACCGACCTTGTTTCTTACCTTTCAGTGTTTTTTTTCTTTTTTTTTTTGTAGTTGGGTTACAGTTTTTTAAACTTGTTATTATTTCTTACTTTTTAAAGCTTTTTTGTAGTCGGGTTACAGGTTTTTAAAACTTTTTTATTTTACCCCACGGTATATTAGCAAATGAATATACATTACAAAATTAAATGTACATAACAAAAAAGTATGAAAAGTTATTTGGGTAATTAATTTCATGCTAAAATCTAGGTCAGCCTTAAACTGGAAATTCATTGTTGATTGCGACTTTTGTTTGAACTAATTTGAACTAAAACACACTTTTTCGAAAATATCGGTTAAAATCGGTGCTTGTCTAGGAATAATCGATCTTTCCTCTTGTTAAATTTTAATAAAAAGTAGGCTATGACACTCGAGACTCGAAAACGAATCGATTGGCACCTCATTCATCAAAATCGAATGAGTAGTTTAGGAGCTACGGTGGAACATCCTTAACCACAAACATAGCCAGACTGCTAAAAACATAACCCTTCCTTTAGGCTTTGCCGTAGTCGGGTAAAAAATGCAGCTTACCTTTTAGTCTACTTCTTGAGATTTACGGCACCATATAAAACATGTAACATTCGTCAAAGCGCATCAAAAGTTCCGAGCTTTCAAGATTTCATGTAATGTACAAAAATCATGCAATTGAAAATGAAACTTTTGCTTATTTAAATACAAGTTTTCACGTCACGAGAATCAAGTGTTGTCAAAACAAAAACCTTGAAATTCAAGTTTAACTGGAAAAATGCATGTGCAAAATAATGAATTGAAACAAATATTTAATAACTATCTTCTATATATATATTGCTTTGAACTAATTTCATGCTAAAATCTAGGTCAGCCTTAAACTGGAAATTCATTGTTGATTGCGACTTTTGTTTGAACTAATTTGAACTAAAACACACTTTTTCGAAAATATCGGTAAAAATCGGTGCTTGTCTAGGAATAATCGATTTTTCCTCTTGTTAAATTCTGATAAAAAGTAGCCTATGACACTCGAGACTCGAAAACGAATCGATTGGTATCTCATTCATCAAAATCGAATGAATAGTTTAGGAGTTACGGTGGAACATCCTTAACCACAAACATAGACAGACTGATTAAAACATAACCCTTCCTTTAGGCTTTGCCGTAGTCGGGTAAAAAAAGAAAAAAAAAACATAATAAAGAAGTTCAGCCTTGCAATACTGTCTCACTGTTTTCAAATTTCATCAGCCAATTTGTATCGGATAAGAACTTTTTAGGAGGTCACAGTGACCTCCTATTTTGGTGCCACTGCTTGCACCCCCCTGACGTGAGTCCTGGCTACGCCCTTGAGCACGACATCTTGACGAGAATTTTCGAGTTGTGGGATGAGGCTTACGTTTATTACGTTTCACAACATCACAAATGCAGCATGCGAATTCGTTAAAAGACATAGGCGATTTTCTGTAAACTGGTAATTCGCTGTTCGGACCGAGTATTTTAAAAATAATAAAGTGTATTAAAGTAAATATTGCTCTTAATACAAGTGAAGCATTAATACTTTGTGGCCCAATTGCATTTGGAGCGGTAACTATTTAATTTTTTTTCTATAAATTATCTAAGCACCAAAAACAGTCCCCTGCCTGTCCCAATCCAATAGTTTAACACTTAAAGGTAATATTTCAAAAAACCTATTAACACTACCTAATTTTGGCAATTAATATCTAAAAATAGAATAATGCAGCGAAATCTTTTTTATGAAATAAGGTCTAATTACGTATTTCTAAAACTTAAAATTGTCATGTATATTCTGTCCGAAGATTTTTCAAGCAGTCCCCTGCCAAAAATTCAAAGCTCCATTAGAAAAGATATGTTTCTCTTGCAAATGTTTTTTGGCATGAAGTTTAAAGTAATCAGTGTGAATTTGCTGAAATTGGTGAGAACGGTGTTGAAACGATACTTTGTTTAGTTTAAGAGCCACATTTGTGATGAAAGTATGCATCAGGGTCGTTGCGAAAACAGTCCTCTGGAAAGTGATTTTATTAATGATAATTAGTTTAATTATGAAACATATTAGTTATTATGTCCAAGATTTGTGCCTTTATGTTTCAATAGTTTTGCAGATATTATGCAACAAAGAGCAAAAACACAGTCACCTGGCACAGTCCCCTGACTTGTTATACTAGGAAGGGGTCTTACCCCCTATCATAATTTATCAGAAAAACAAACTTCAATTGACCCTCTTTCAAACCAAAGTAATAGATTCATTTTCTGAGCAATAGTATAAAAATTGTACTAACATTTCAAAAAGCCATGCCCAGGCAGATTTCGTGTGAAAAATGACGAGTTCACAGAAAATTTTTCCAGGGGGAGGGGGGGTTATATGCAAAGTGTGCAAACCCAATGCAATTTCATCGGAAAAGAGCAAAAACCGCGCCCACTTATATGCTAATACATTGATTTCTCGAAGTCAGGGAGTGGGGTGGCCAACCCCCTGACCCCACTAAATGGCGGACCTGCGTGCAGGGCATTTATTTTTGAGAGTCCTAAAGAATTTAATTAAAGAATGAAAGGACGGGGTGGGAGTTTGCTTGCATGTATGAGCACGCTAAGCAGGTTTAAATTAAAATGTTCACATTCAGCCTGAAAAAGAGCTATTGAATGTAGAGTCAGAATATTTGGTCTTTAAGCACTACTTCCAGTCGCTAGGCATAGAACTGTAAGACTGAGTTTGAATCGTTAGTAAAGGAGCTTTCATTGAAGGAACTGGAAAAATTCATATACCGTAAAATGGGGTGTATAGGAACAGCTTGGTCAATCGGAACAAAACTTCCCGACCGTACAAAGAAATTCTTCATAAATATACTATTGAGTATTTTTCGCCATGAATTTTTTTTTAGAAAGGTAAGATCATAGGAAGTAGGAAATAATTACTTTTGTCAATCTGGCAACGCTACTGGCTTCTAAAGAGGGCTGCACGTTGAATGCTAGAAAACATCACATTTTCATAGACTGCAAAACTTCATATGCAAGAACAAATCTTCTTATATTTAAAAACTATGAGTGGTATGTTTCAATTGCACATGTATCTGAACAACAGAATACCACATTAGAATTTACATTTTTTATCAATTGTGTCATAAAAGTGAAGAATTCTGAAAAATGCCATAGGAAAAAAATTTGCGGGGTGATTCGGAACACTTAGTTCTGTTGTTCCAATTCAAACTTATTTGAAGGAAACTGTTTGAAAAATCAAGATTCTAACCCTAATTCTTCTAATCAAGACAAGGACAAGGATTTATTACTGTTTATCCCTTCTCGTGAGCAACTAGATCTTAGAATGACAAAAGTTGCAGATTTCAAAAGATTTTTTCTCCAGGAGACTTCTTTTTACTTAAAATAAAAGGGGGAAAGTCACATAGACTTTATGTAGTAAACGTCCAGCACACAGACAGTGATGAATAAGCAAAAAAATCTTTCAGGACAATCCCCGAAACCCAGAAATTTCAAAAAACTAAAGAAAAGGTAGAGTTCATCCCAGGAGATGTTATGAAAAAACTTAAGCCAAGTCACAATTGCTAGTTTTAAGGACAAGTACATATTTGTGCACGACATGAGTGACTTCCATTCATGTTAAATCTTTGTATTTCAATTCAAAAGTATTTCTTAAAATTACTTTTCATTTTTCATAAGTTCAAAATTATTTTGAATTTTCACAAATTATAAACGTTTACTGGTACTGAAATTATACATTTATTTGACAGTAATTATCTGTTCTTATTCTCCCCCATCAATATTACTCATGTTTGTGAGACCTATTACAGATTAAATTGAAAAAAATAAAAATTTTAACAAGTGTTCCGATTGACCCCTATCAGCGGGGTGATTCGGAACACCCATAATTTGCTATATATTTTAATAGTAATTGTTCAAAATCTTTTGTCTTTGCTTGGAATATCAAAAGTAAAGCAAGACCGAAGTTTTTGTCCAAAAAATAAAATTAAAAAAAAAATCTTATAACTGCTTTTTTTACAAACAAAGCTGAAAAGTGTTCCGATTAACCCCATTTTACGGTACTCCAGAAGCGACTGCTCCTTGAAATTCAATCAAGTGCCTTTGCATGCATATTGGCTGTTATACTAGACAGCAACTTAACTTGACACTGAACGTCACTACGAGCAGAGCCAATAAGAGCTCACAAGGAGTCAGCGATCTCCATTAATTCTCTAAGTAGGCTGTGACGTTTTATCTAACTCGTTTTTAATAGGCTAACGTCAGGCTGACGTCATGATGTTTTTGTCAATAAACGTTGCAGTGTGGTATACTTAAAAATAGTATCCAGGAATATATCGCACCCTTGCTTCAAAAGCGCCACAACTCAAAAAACTACGTTTTCCAGGAATTGCAAAAAACTGTTCCCGGGCTGACTAAGCACATTTTAGTATTTTTGAATTTGTCAATATGCAGACCGATACATCTCAAACTATGATCGTTAGTTACGCACGTTACTCGAAGACGGCTGGACGACAACTCAAGATGTGGCATTTCGGTGGAAGGGGTCCAATGCATTTTGATAACAACAAAACGCCATAACTGTCCTATGGCGGCTGATTTTTCACTGCAACTTCTGACTCTTTTGAAGAGTGGTAGAGACGTGTAAGCTACGTCTAATGAAGGTCATAACTCAAAAATTACAATTTTTGAGTTGTGGCACTTTTGTAGCAAGGGTGCGATATGATCTCGCTATCCATGTGCTGCTATCATTTCTAGTATTTTTTTATGACATGAGATTCTCAACAAAGACATTTTTCAAGAACATCAAAACATTATATCTAATGCCTGGATTTAAAAATTTCATGCAGCTTTTCCCAAGATAAAGATAAATATAGAAAACGCCTTTGTCCTCAAGACAGTCGCCGAAATAGCACTTAAATTTATGATAAATTTTAATTCAGTTTCTCTCTCTGAAATATTGCATAAAGCAATTAAAATATTTAAATGAGAAATGTTCTGCGTTAGTTGTATTGCTTCTTCTATCTACGTAGAAAAGGTGGTTTTTATTTGTGAGTGATGGAACATTTTTTATGCGGACAATATGAGATTTAATTCAGTGTGCCGCGAAGATCGAGCAAACTCGCACGTGTGCCATAGGGTTAAAAAGGTTGAGAAGCACTGCACTATATTACACTGCAACCTTTCTTGACAACAGCATCGTGACGTCAGCGTGACGTTAGCCTATGAAAAACGAGCTAGATAAAACGTCACACCTACTTGGCGAATTAGAGGAGATCGCTGACTGCTTGTGAGCTCTTATTGGCTCCGCCCGTAGTGACGTTCAGTGTCAAGTTAAGTTGCATTTTAGTTTAGTGTACTGGCAAGCAGTTTGAAAACCTCTGCCTAATGAATGCACTTACTGAAAGGACAACTGTATATATGCCCCAAAGAAAATTCAGAAGTCTCTCTTAGTGAGAGAAAATTGCTTTCTTATATTTTGGCACATTTCTCATTTTCACATATGAAGTATTTTTTCTTTTTAACCCATTTATGCCCAGTAGCCTAAAAACGGGACGCTTGTTAGTTACTGCATACAAAAACCTGTAAACCCATTTTACTAAACCTGTTTTGCACAAGCTAAATAGCTCTTCTTCTTGATAAAACCAGTTAGAGCCAATATTTGGACATCAGAGTTTATTTATTGGCAGCTATTTTCAAACAAATCAGTCAAACAACGATCCAGCATGGGTAGCCACAGAGAGTAAGTTATTTTGCGAACCTATTTTTCATAAAATTAAACTATTTTAAAATGATTTGCTTAAAATTGATTACAGATGGCTTCTGTAATGATACTTTGTAAAAGTAAAGTCAAGTAAGGTCGAATTTTGCTCACATATCTGCAAAATATCCCATAAACAGGACGTTGAATAACTGAATAAATATGGCAACGGCGAAATAGTATTTTAAGCCTAAAATGTATGTAAACCATTCCAAGCAAGAGTTATAAGCAGATAAAAATTGAAAAAAATTGTTCAAAAAACTTGGGCTTAAATGGGTTAAGTAAATAAAGGAATAAAGACACAATTATGTACAATTTTTTACGGTGAATAAGTTTCAGATAGTCACCCACACATACAGAAAACATTACTTCAAAATTAAAAATCAATTAGTTCAGCATTTCTTATCCTTTTTTGACCTGCGGACAGGTAAAAATTTGTAAAAAAATATCGTTGGCTGTTGAGTTTTTTAAAAAAATCCATAAGAATATTTGTAAAAGAAAAATAAGAAATTAAAAAAAAACCCCTCTAATTAAAAATAAGGAGCTATTACATGGGTGATTCCCTGTAAACTCGTAATTGGGTGTTCGAACCGAGTATTTTAAAAATAATAAAGTGTAATAAAGTAATTATGGCTCTTAATACAAATAAAGCATTAATACTTTGTGGCCCAATTGTATTTGGAGCGATAACAATTTAATTTTTTTTTCTAGAAATTATCTAAGCACCAAAAACACAGTCCCCTTGCTGTCCCAATCCAATAGTTTAACACTTAAAGGCAATATTTCAAAAAACCTATTAACACTACATAAATTTAGCGATTGATATCCAAAAATAGAATAATGCAACTATATTTTTTTATGAAACAAGGTCTAATTACGTATTTCTAAAACTTAATATTGTCATATAAGCTCAGTCCGGAGTTTTTCAAACAGTCCCCTGCCACAAATTTGAAGCTGCAACAGAAAAAAATCTATTACTGCTGCAAATGTTTTTTTCATGAAGTTTAACGTAATCAGTCTGAATTAGTTGAAATTGCCGCGAACGGTGTTGAAACACCACTTTGTTTAGTTTCAGAGCCACACTTGTGATGAAAGTATGCATCAGGATCGTTGTGAAAACAGTCCTCTGGTGAGAGATTTTATTAATGTTAATTAGTTTAATTATGAGACATATTATTTATTATTTCCATGATTTGTGTCTACATGTATTGGTAGTTTTGTAAAAAATTATGTTACAATAATTTTGCAAATATTACGCAACTAAATACAAATGCACAGTCCCCTGCCTTGCTATACTAAGCAGGGGACTTGCCCATTGTCATGATTTATCAGAAAAACAAACTTCAATTGGCACTTTTTCGAATCAAAGTAATAGATTCATATCCAGAGCAACAGCAGTATAATTATACGAACATTGCAAAAAAACATCAGAACACAGATTCTGTATAGAAAATGACTAGTTTACAGAGAATCGCCTATTCATTAATTGGTCCCAAAGTTATTAATTTTAAAAAGAATGTTTTAAAAGCGTCGACTATGTTAATTAATAAAAGAAGTTTGGGGGCTCTTTCTCTGCCGGAAGTTTTCGACATTAAACTTTCGAAAACGCAACTTTAGACTATGTTTGTTAACAATAGTGACAAGGGGAAGTGGTCTGGCCCCAGAATATTTTTCGAGGTTGAAGTCAATTTTAGGTAAACTTTTAGAAAGAAGGCTTTTTGACACTCTTAGGGAAAGGTTTAAAATTTCAATTTCAAGTTAGCTTTGATGACGTTAAGGGAAAATGAAAGGTACGAGAGTTCTCGCTCTATGCTTCTTCGGAAATTACCCGACATTGAAGTCTTGAAAACACAATTTTAGGCCATCTTTCTTCCCGTTCAGGAAATGAGGTATTGGCAGAGTAAAGCTTTCTCTGGATCATTTTCAACATTCAAGTTTGAAAACCACACCTGTCAGCTATCACGTATCATGTACGTAACGTCACTAAAAGGGAAGTCAAGTGAATCTGCTTTGAAAATGCCCAGAAATTGACGTCATATGCACCTAACTTTTGGTTTTATTTTACAACGAGAGGAAAAAGTGGATAAAAGGCTTCAGGATTTATTTCGAAATTGTATCTAGTCAATTTTAGGCTAGAAAGAAAAAGTTCAGAGGCTCTCTACCGGATTTTGTTTTTAAACTGATGTTTTAGAAAGGCATTTTTAGGCCCTCTCTGGAGACCTTACGTGAGAGAGGTTATGAAAAGATCTAGTCCAGAGAGCTTTTTAAACTGAAACATTAAAGATGCAATTCCATCATTTTCGATCAAGCAAAAGTTTGCATTAGATTCAGGCAACTCCCATTGAAGAGTGTACCGTAAAAGGATCGTTATCATTTTCGATTAAGTTTACATTAGATTCAGGTAATTTATTGCAAGTCTTTAATAAAACATCTATTAGGAGTTTGTCCCAAGTGGGCCGATATTTAATCAAAAGCTGAGAAGAACGAAACACACCAAGTTAAAATATTCGGGTTTTCCGGAGCACACGCTCCGGAAAACCCGAAGGAGTTCCTGTAGGAAATCCTCCATGTGTGTGTATGGTGAATTCTGTTGAGATATTCCTTCGGATCTCCAGACCCCTCTCTATTGAGGTTTTCTTCAAGGAATTCCTCTGAAGTTTTCCTCAAAGCCGATCGCAATGTGTGGATGGATAGGAGGTGTTCCTCAAGAGACCAGCTTTCGTATATTCCCGTAGTGTCTTATTGGAACTTAAGGAAATCCTCAAGGCCGGCCTTTGGGTTTTCCGGAGCGTGTGGAGACCGTATTTTGAGATTTTCCTCAAATAAAGCCTTCGGGTTTTCTGAAGCGTGTGGTGGCCTCTTTAACAAAATATCCGTTAGAAGCACGAGTTGTCAACTCACTAACATTGTTTTGTATTTTTGCAGGAAAGCTTGTGCTCCAACGACGCGTTTGTACCATGCTCCGAGGGAAAAAATCTTACAACTTTGAAAGTGACAGTATCAGAGAAACAGCAAACACACCTAACCTTTCATCCGATGCCAACTTGAACAAGCCAAGCACAGGAAAACCAGAAGAGCGAAAAAATGTTTTTAAATCCTTCGAGGGTTTGCTTTATACTGCTTTAAGTACTTCCTTATTTTCCCTAACGTATGTTTTCGCAAAAAAAGTGACATACATCAGTCCTGGCGAGCAATCTCTGATTTACAATGTGGGAAACTTGGTGTTCAATCTCCCAGTCTTGTTTTATTACTTGAGGGAAGTTTTCATAACTTCAAGACAAGACTCTTACATTCTGATAATTAGAGCAGTTCTGCTGGCTTTTGCACTGTACACGCGTCTAATTGCGTACCGGTACCTACCACTAGCTGAGGCAGCCATCATCATGTCTACTCTGCCTGCCCTGACGTCAGCGGGTGCGTATATCTTCCTGAAGGAGCCCTGCAGTTACGCCCAAGTAGTCGCAGTGTTCATCACCATGGTAGGAATGCTGATATCGATGCGGATACCGGAACTGCTGAAGGACAGATCGAACGTGCGGTTCGATTCCGAATACTTTCTCGGATTCGGAAGTGGTGTCATCAGCATACTTATCATGGCATTCGTCCATGTTTCGTTACGGAAAATGAGAAACGTCCATTTTTCCGTTATTATTATGTACAGTGCTTGCACGGGAACCGTGATAAATGCGATCATCACGGGCGCCTTCGAGTCCTTTTCTTTGCCACATTGCGGAAGGGATACTTTAGAAATGGCTCTTATCGGGGTACTTGGTTACGTAGCAAACATGTGTATGGTCTTGGCTTTTCAAAGAGATATTGCCAGTGTCATTGCAGTCGTGCGATGTGCAACCGACATCATAATCAGCATGATATTTCAGACAATTTTCTTTAATCAGATACCCGATATCTACGTCGGCGCTGGCGCGGTTTTGGTCATGTTATCCATTTTGGTGATTTCCGTCAGAAGCTGGCTTGTGTCCCTACCAAAAACATCTTTCATTCGGAAAAAACTTAAGTATTTATGGATTTAAGGAAAGTTTGATAGTTTTACAGTGATATGTCATCACTTCAATCTAATGATGCAAAAAAAAAAAAAAACAAAAAATTAGGTTTTGCTGCAATATGTGCCTCTTTATACAAGCCTCTGCAATTAATATGAGCCATTCCACGGAAAACGGTAATTTGGTCTCGCACGTGACGCTTCATATATTTCAGTGAAAACTATTGTTAAGTCAAAGAGCTTGAATGGCATGTTGCCTCCAATTAACAGGCAAGCAAATTCTTTTCATAGCTTGTATTTCATAGGCAAGGCCGCTTCCGTGACTATGTGACAAGTACACAATGCGTTGGCATCCAACCAGCAGCTGACAACTAACTGACTTAATACAGTCGACGCTCGTTATAACGACCGCTTGTTATAAAGACTATCCCAATATAACGACCGGTGGGAAAACTCCAACTTTTTCCCAATATACTCTATTTCCTACCTCTTATAGCGACCACTCGTTATAAAGACCTTTCGCTGTAGGAAGGACAGACATGGTCGTTATATCGAGCGTCAACTGTACAATGATTTCCCCGCAAGGATTGCACACAATGATTTCCCCTATTAAAATCTATGGCGCAACATGGGATTTTCCAGTTGTTTAAGCAACAGCAATAATTTGAAAGGGTAATGAACAAAATTTTGTTGCTTAAGGAATCACACACGTAGGTGTGATTTTTTAAGAAAAAAATTTCGTCATAGCCTATTACCTTTTAATAAAGTATATAATAAAGTATATACTGGCTACTGGTATTAACAAGTTCAGGTAATTCTATTTTCGAATCTTGTTTTCTATTATAATAAATTTCCTCTGTCGTTTCTGGCTATTTCTAATTGGTTCCAACAGCAGCCATTACTTTTACTTTAAACTCGTTTTCTTCAATAATCGTCACAACTCAAGGATACAATGTATTTTCGTACTTCACCACACACAAGTCACCAGTTTTTATCTCTGTTTTTTCTTCTTGTTCCTTAAAATACTAACTAAACGAAACACTAGATTTTGTTCATTTCTGGTTCTTAAATGGTCATTGTCAATGTGCGGATCTTCAGAAAATATTTTTGATACATTCTGCTTTTTCTAACATATTTCAATACTATCAAGAGTGACTTTTATTTATGAATCTGTAATATCCATGACTTTTCTCATACCCCTTCACAGCGCATTTTTTCTGCAGAGTTCAGTGGCATTTTAACGCAGAACAAATTATATTTCAATTGAAAGAGATAAACTATTTTTATATTTGTTTTCTCCAAAACATATTTGATAACTTTAAATCATAACAGAAGTCATTTTTGAATAATTCATAGTACATTACCTCCTAAATATTCTGAATGCAGTGATATTGTTTAAAGAGAATTAATATCTTAAAAGCCAAAAAGAAGCATGTAATTTATAATAAAGGTGTATTGTAATCTTATTAACAAACAGACATTTTAAGAAATATGAGTAATCTAAATTAAGTAAATACAGTACAATTAAAAGAATTATTGAATAAATTACTTCTATTAACCACATAGGTTTTGTTTTATTTACAATTTACTTTATTTCGAAACACAAGTATTGAAGTTCTACTAAGGTAACTTACGTTATCTGCATATGTGGGTAACTTACGTTACACGTTTTGATTGTAGCACAAAAAATTAAATAAACAATATTCAAAAGAAAAGTACTGTTCATTGCTTAGTACACATCTATAAGATAGAAAATATAACATAGTTACAATTGTATTGCCGTTTCTTTATTTGCTGTAAAAACTTTAACATGTTTTTGGTAACTTACGTTACATAGAACAGAGCCTTTTTAAAATTGACATAAATCACTTAATTAAATTGCAAACACTTGTTTCATCAATTCACAATATTAATTTAAAGTGTAATAAACAACAATCTTCC
>JAXGGA010016430.1:0-26669 GCA_038373865.1 Uloborus plumipes | reverse complement strand
TCTACGATCATCACATGATTCAAACGGTACATGTTTTTAAATTTTCTTTTTTTATTAAAAGTGAAAATGTAAACATGGCTCTCAAAAAAAGCTACTTATTGCTTAACTCAAAAATTTTGAATTCAGTATCAAAGCAAAATGCCGACTTTAGAGCCAAATTCACTGAGTGAACACTTATTATGTCGGCAAATTGAGCAGTCGGCAAAATAAGCATTTGGTGAGCAGTTTAAAAAGTTCTGTGTCTGAGATATGAAATCAACAGAATGAACATGAAGCATTATTACCAAACATGGTATTCTAACAAATTATAAATCTGTATACATGTGTACTATATAAAAAAGAGGGGAAATGAAACATTTCGCGAATCCTGAATTTGAAAAAGGAAAAATGCCGATTCTAGTGAATCTGACGATTGACGTCGCCGTATTTATACATGAGCCTACTCGGTCAAAATGCCCAGGAGATGATACGTTAAAGGGAACAGTCGGTAAAATAATTTCAAACGGTCGTGTAACTGAACATGTGTGATTGAGCATTTTTTTTTTAATTAAAAAAAGGTTTTGAAAATCTGAAACATTAAAAATTCCGAATCAAACTGATTTTGCCGACTGGAAAAAATCGCTGGGAGGGTGAGACACCCCTCTCACCCCCCCGGTCGCGACGGCCCTGAGTTTCCCCATTCGCACATTTTTTTTTCCCTGGATCCAGCGACAGTCATCACCTGTCCAGCTCACCTTATCGGTCCCTATTGTACTCTCCTAATCCTCGGCCCCCCGCGGCTCATGGTGACAGGTTCGAGATAAGGGGTTAGGCGGATTCCAGTATGTACCATCATGAGGGTTGCTTAAAAGCTTCCGTGGGTTCCGATCGCTTATAAATAAACCCTCACCCCCTTAGTAGTCGGGTTTAGATACTTTTCTAAGTGTGTTTTAGTTCCAGGTACCTATTTCATGCTAAATATAGTATAATTTCATGATATAGTTATAATTCAAAAATAAGTATAATTTCATGCTAAAAACTAGGTCAGCCTTAAACTGGAAATTCATTGGTGATTGTGACTTTTGTTTGAACTAGAACACACTTAGCTACGAAAATATCGTTAAAAATCGGTGCTTGTCTAGGAATAATCGATTTTTCCTCCTGTTAAATTCTAGTAAAAAGTATCCTATGACACTCGAAACTCGAAAACGAACCGATTGGCACCTCATTCATCAAAATCGAATGAATAGTTTAGGGAGCTACGGTGGAACATCCTTAACCACAAACATAGCCAGACTGCTAAAAACATAACCCTTCCTTTAGGCTTTGCCGTAGTCGGGTAAAAATGAAGAAAAATGTAGCTTACCTTTTAGTCTATAGTTCTTGAGATTTACGGCACCATAAAACATGTAACATTCGTCAAAGTGCATCAAAGGTTCCGAGCTTTCAAAATTTCATGTAATGTACAAAAATCATGCAATTCAAAATGAAACTTTTGCCTATTTAAATACAAGTTTTCACGTCACGAGAATCAAGTGTTGTCAAAACAAAAACCTTGAAATTCAAGTTTAACTGGAAAAATGCATGTGCAAAATAATGAATTGAAACAAATATTTAATAACTATCTTCTATATATATATATTGCTTTGAACTAATTTCATGCTAAAATCTAGGTAAGCCTTGCACTGGAAATTCATTGTTGAACACACTTAGCTCCGAAAATATCGGTAAAAATCGGTGCTTGTTTAGGAATAATCGATCTTTCCTCTTGTTAAATTCTAATAAAAAGTAGCCTATGACACTCGAGACTCGAAAACGAATCGATTGGCACGTCATTCATCAAAATCGAATGAATAGTTTAGGAGCTACGGTGGAACATCCTTAACCACAAACATAGCCAGACTGATAAAAACATTACCCTTCCTTTAGGCTTTGCTGTAGTCGGGTAAAAAATTAGCGATGGCTATCAGCTACTCTTCGTATTTGGCGTGATAAAGTTTGGCAACAATAGGGATATTTACCAAACCTCCCATCCAGTGAAACACTTCTTTCTCCAAATTAAAGAAAAAGAAAACGCTCTGTGAAGGAACAGTGGTAGAATCCTAGTTTATGGTCCGGCGATAAATGAATAAATCTGGCAACCACAGAATTAGCATTGGATGATTGGATTGTTTGGCGACTTTAAGCAAAATGGCAACCATAGAATTATCATTGGATCATTGGATTGCTTGGCGACTTTAAGCAAAATCGCCAAACCCGGACCATAAACTAGGATTCTACCAGGAACAGTAGTTGTTTGCAGTCTAAAAAGTATTTTATTGCATGTTTAAAACATGTGTATAATGCCGCCAAACCCAAATTTTTAATAGTTCCATTCTGACATTTTCGGTAACACCGCTATGAAGTTACTCTTCGTATTTGGCGTCGTAAAGTTTGGCAATCTGGAAATTTACCAAACCTCCCAGCCAGGGAAATCTTGCTTATTTGAGGGTTACTGTTATAGATTGTTATCACTTCAAAGAGATGGTGCGAAAGACATTATATTTCTTGCCTTTTAATGTTCACATTAAAATCAAGGAAGAATGGTTGAGGCTGAGCTACCTGACACAGTCGGTTCCCTATGTTAATAAATTTAAATTTGGCGACCAATTTTACATTGAAATTACGGTTAAATCGGTGGATTATGTTAAACTTCAAGGGAAAAATTGCTGTGTTCGTTGAGAGTTTTCGAAAATCTTGCCACTACAGTTATCTCAAAAGTTCCATTGAAACGTTTATTTGGCGAATTGATTTAAACTTTAATATGACTTTTAGTGGAATTCAAAAGGTTAGGGAGCACATTTGAATCAAATATAATAATTTTACTTTAGAGGGTTAGAGTGAATTAAACTTTATTTAGTTAACTTCCTTTACATTTGTTGCACGGGCATCGCCGTGCGGGTACTGCTAGTATCATTCTAAATTTTCATTGTAAATCAACTGACGGATCAATCACTTGTATTCAGTATAAGTTTATGTTTATACATTGTAAAAAATGAATGTTGTTTTTACAGTCTGTAACACAGCTAATTTTACAGTAATAAACTGTAAAATTGTTAATTTAACAGTTTATTACCGTGCATTTTACAGTTTTAAATTGGAACCTCTTCTGCAAGTATAAAACTGTAAAAACACAGTTAATTTTTTGCTGTATAGGAACACGGCTTACTAGTAGGCCGTGATAGGAAGCGATAGAATTTCAAACAAAACAAAGGAAGACCCACATGAGTAGTTGCAGTACAATAACTGGGACATTTTCACCATATGCTTACATTTCAGAATTTTTAAGTAATTTTTTTAACTTGCTATTTTCTTTTAGAATCACTAACAGATGTTTCGTCACATATTTTAGGTGTGTGAAAAAGTAATTGGTTGTACACTTTGATGCATAATTAAGTATTCAAATGCTGTTGTAAAACTTTAAGTTGCAAGGAAAATTGTCGTCCCTTACCATACAAAATCAATATGAAATCTCACTTTTACACTATATCATAGCGCATAGAACAAACTTGATTTGAAATTATTTGCGTCCCTGAAGCTTAAAACGCTGTTTTTGATCATTGAAATATTGATCAAAAACTGTATGGTAACGGACTTGACATTTGGTAACGGATTTGACCAGTAACGGACTTGACATTTCAACCAAAATGTCAAATTATGGCTAGGTTATCGAATTAAAAAATTGAACAACAATATGCATTTTCTTAGAGTTATATAGTAAACAATATTTCGGGGTAAAAGTTGAGAAAAAGTAAAAATTAATACTAAAATCCTTGGTAACAGATTTGATAAAGAATAAAAATACGCACCTGGAAGAAATTTTGTGCGAAACGCCACAGCAATACTTCTCGACTCATAGGAAAACAAAATGGTACGAAATAGTTACGTCACTAGTTTGTTAAATTAACTGAGTACGTGTTACCATCTTTTGACTGCAATAAATACCTTTTTCAGTTAAAATAATCTTAGGGTAACGGACTTGACAAGAACTGCCGGACAAAATATATTCATATATTTCTTAATGAAAAAAAAATACTATTGTCAATATTTATTATGAACTAGCTTAATACCCGGCGTTGCCCGGGTGCTTATTAATACAACATAGCATTCAGGGAAAATAAGTTTGAAAGAATTCTATTCATATGGGTATAAAATAATTTGGATCAATCAGTCTCTTAGGTACAAACTTTGAAAAAAACTAAAATATTACAGAAAGTTAAACGTTTACAGAAAAATAGTCTTATCAAAAGGTGAAAATTAAAGAGAAATGTTGTCTGTGCTTTGCCGCGTCCACTGGCATGAAATATATGCACATGGAACTGAAAAAATTGCATCAAATTCACCCGCCAAATTCAAAATATTAACTTTTCTCTATTAACTGTTCCCACCTACAAAGTAAAAATTATTATAACTCAGAAATAAATCTGTTTCTCGTTCTGAAGGCTTATCTCCATTACAGACGCAACTGTAGTCGCATTGCAAATTTGAAATTCAAATCCGTGGCTCTTTTTATAAAGTCCACATGAATTATGATTGTTTTTTACTTATTTCAACGCTAAAAGGAAATAGGTGAGCCTTAAATTGAAAATTCATTACTTTAATCGTAATCATTGTTGGAAAATACTAATATTTAAAAATCTTAAATTTCATCAATTTGAATGCTAAAAGGCCTATCTCGATTACAATATAAATAGGCTAGATTCCAATAAAAGGGTCATTTTTTGACAAAAAATTTAAATTTGAGCTTTTTAGATTTTTTAAAATTTCAAGACCCCGCCTATGAGAATTCTAGGGCATCAAGGAACCTCTGTGTCAAGTTTGATGAAAATCTGACGCAAACTGTGGATTTGTATAGAGAACAAGTATATATATATATATACATACACTCATTTTTATAGATATAGATATCATGCACTAATAGTCAATATATAAAAATAATTTGTTGTATATACTTTTTTATACAATTAAGTATATAAAAAAATAGTTGAACTTGCAAAAATTGAAAATGAACGAGCGTTTTTGTCTCGATTCTCAATTTTAAAGACTTATATAAAAATAAATAAATAAATTTCAATAATGTTTTGAGTGATAGAATTTTTTTGGGGGGTATTTCTTGCAGAAAATAATTGTTCGCATTGAATTTAAAATATAAGCTATGCTTTAAAGTCGTCTTTTTAACCTCCGGACATCAAATGTAAGCACATTTGGAAAATGACCCAACTAACTTTTTACACATGTTTAACTGTTTAATTATTTTCAAAGTTACTGAAATTATTTGATGTTGTTTGTTAGATACTTTTAAATATTTCTGTGTGACTTTAGATACAGTATTACTCTCTAACTTACTACTACTTAGTACTCTTCCAGGTGGTCACCTCTACTAAGCGGCCACCATTCTCTGCCAATTTTGCGTAGCACAGAATTTTTGCCCCATAGACCTACAATAGCAGCGGCCACCCAACCCCTCTAAACGTCCGCCGAGTAGGTTCGTCAATTTAATGTTTCCGAAGTAGGGTCAGGGGAAAATGGGTCAGGCTCTTTAAAAAAAAAATCTTTAAAAATTGTGCAAATAATATTTTCTTTCTGCGTTGCCATTTTTATGTATTACTGATACCAGGCATCATTTCAGACACAAAATAAGGTGCAACTTCCACATTAAAGTTACAGATTTTACCCCACGCTATGGGGTAAAATGAGTCATTGACAACACATTTTCTAACTTATTTATCAGTATCAATATTTTGTTTTTTCCGAGATGTTTCACTTTAAATGTCATGAGGAAGAGTCATTTGCATACCCTGAGCAGTTGATTCTCTGGTTGAATCAATATATTTTTTGCTGTCAATGCCTGATTGTAAAATTGCTCTTTTTTGACCCATTTTACCCCAAGTGACATTATCTGTATCTGTTCGCTTCATATTTGTAATCTTCACCCCATCGACTCAAGATCAGCTTAGGAGAAAGATTGCGATAATTTTAGATTAAAAATTTCATTCACACATGTTCATTTGTTGGTCATTGATCTTAAATGAGAATAGCTGTTTCCGAGAAAAGCAAAAACTTGAATTACAAATTACACTAGTATCCTTTCCTTAAAAAATATAATAAACCATCAAATTAATTACAATTTTCCCTTTAGAAAAATACCAAGCTTCATTTTAGATGAAAAATTACATTAGGTACAGTAAATATTATTTTGCAATTGCGATAAAAATCCTTTGAAGCGGACACCCGCCACCCCCTCTGAGCCGCAAAATTTTCACGGAACGAAGGGGTAACCGCTTAGAGAGGTTTTACTGCACTGTAGTTGAGCATTGGCATTCACTGTTCTGTGTAAAGGAATTTATGTATTTTCTCTGGGGTTGATAATGATTTTTTCAAAAAAGAAAAAAAAAAAAAAAAGTAGTCGCGTTCAGGTTAAAGAATCCAAACGTGCATAATTTGACGGGACTTCCCGCTGTCTGTGCCCATGTACACCTGTCATGCTGAATGGGCTGGAAAGAAAGAATAGTGTACTGGCTCCTATAAAGTACGATTAACATTAGCACCCGGGGAGCGTTTAGCCGAGGTGGTCAGGTGCTGTAGACGTCGTCCGAAGAAATTCAAGCCTGCTCACAGGAGATGAATGTGCACGTTTCACGGAGGGGGCGAGAAATCATTGCGAAAAGACTGTTTTCTGAGCTGTTGTTGTTACGAAGACCTATTGAATGAATATCTTGTTCAGATGGATTTATTAAAGGGTTTTTACAACAAAGGGAAAAAGAAGATGAAGGAAAAAAAATTAATGAGGAGAGGAAGAGACTTTCGTATTTCCATCTTCCATATTTATTTTTATAGGTGAGTAAAGTAGATCGGTAAGGAACATCCGTGTATTTTGACACCCCCCCCCATCCAATTTTTCGTTTTATTTTATTACTTATTAACTTAGTTACTTTTGTATACTCACTGCCGAAATTCAAGTATGGAGCGAAAAATGTTAATATTCGGAACCAATCCGGACTGGCAATACTCTTATTTTAAGAATGATAATGACAGGAGACCCTCATGGATGGGCCCCACATTTTTTTAGGCCACAATTTTGCCTGATCGTGAAGCAGGTTCCGTTAAAGTTTTGTGAAATTTACATTTAAAAAGTTTCATATCGCTTTCCTCGATTACCCAGCTCCTATTGTTGTACCCCCTAGAATTTCGGACTCAAGTAAATGCCAAAAATTCATTGCGACGTGTCCCCAAACCTGTAAATCCGCCACTGAAGGTACAGCGAGTCTGTATACATTATACTGTATATCTGTATACAGTCTATAACATTTAGCGTGAAAAAACATTAGGCATCTTAATGTTGCAATATTGTCTCAATGTTGCAATATTAATAATCTCAATGTTACAATATTGTCTTCAAATTGCCGAATCGTCAGCAAAATATGCCGAATACGGATATTATTGGGAGGTCACAGTGACCTCCGTAAATTTTAATAATTACCGTATTCGGCATATTTTGCTGACAATTCGGCAATTTGAAGACAATATTGCTACATTAAGATTATTTGTTCTTCTTAGTTTTTAGAATAGTTTTTTAAAAGATGCCTAATGTTTTTTCACACTAAATGTTATACATGTACGACATGTGTGCTGTGCATGCTCGTATTTTATCATTCGGTAAAATTGGAGCTTTATTCGGCAAATTGATAATTTTCCCCTTCCCAAAATTTTAGTTCGGGGCGCCCCTGGATGTATTTAGTGATCCAAGCTTAACTTTTGGAGTTAGTGTGAGTATCTTTTTACTTCCTTTTACGTAGTAAAGGAAGTATTGTGATCGCGAAAAAAAAATCACTCAAATTTGAGTCTAAATTTTGATTTTACTCACCCCCGAATGAAAATTCCTTAGTTTTTTTGACCTGTCAGCACGTGCATATGTACCTACCAACATATAAGCAGCCGAAAAATTTTTTTCAACCACCCCCGAGTTAATTACGACGAGTTTTCTCGTGACGTCTGTATGTACGTGTGTGCGTATGTGGGTCGCATAACTCAAAAACTATATGCCGTAGAAGCTTCTAGCTTGGTATGTAGATCCTGAGGAGGGTCTAGTTGTGCACCTCCCCTTGTGGTTGCATTTGAATGTTCCCAAGGGGGTGTTTTACCCCTTTTTTGGGATAAATCAGTGTTAATTTCAATGCAGACTCAAGTGATATGAATTGGCGCGACCACTTGGCGATATGTCGCCAAGCTTTTGGTCGCCAAGCGTTTGACGCCAACTTGGCGACATATCGCCAAGTTGGCGACAAATTTGGCGAAAAAATTATTTTTTGAATTTGGGTTCAACTTGGCGCTATTGGCGATATTTTGCGAAAAATTCACTGAATGGTATTAAAATCAGCAATATTTAGAAAATTAACCATTGCAAAATATTTTTTGCATTGTTTCGTGGCAGATTAGGGGAGTAAATATTTGAATTGTTGCCTTGCTCATTCCAAGCACTTTTTTTAACACTTAAGGCAACTACTAAGAAATTTACAAGTAAAAGGAAGTAGTGTGGGGTCCATACCAGATTTTTTATTACGAGTAAATGAATTTCGTGTTGAAAAGAAATTGACAATAAGGCTTCAAAGAGTTCAAGAATATCCGACTGGGAAAATACAAAAGTAAATGTTATTTAGTAAAGTGTTTTAAAAAGAACTTTATAGAATGAAAGTTCACCCTCAAAAATAATCAATGAGTAAGAAACTGTCAAAACGTCAGACGACTTTGAGGTAGATTGTCGACATAAGCTCTAACAATATTGAAATTTAGCGTTTCACTTTCACATCCGGAGTTGAATTTTCATGGCTGTAATCTGGATTTAACCTCCCGTAGCGGAGTATGGGAGAAAAGGGCATATCGCATAACCTAGTTCAGCGTTTACAGTTATTATTGCTATTTTTTTTAATGTGTATTATCTTAGCCTTTCTTAATATTTCAATGTGTGATTTTTATCCATAGCTCTTTTGCTGCGTAAACTATTGAGACTAAATCATGCAATTGTAATAATCAGGGCTAAAATTATGTGCTCTTTTATATTATGCAAATAGAATCAATTTACTCCGCTTTGGAAACAGGCCGGAACAAAACCTTAAAAGTTCCGCCAATACCCATCTTAAAGTTTTTTTTTTCTTTTTTTAAAATTGAGTTTAAACGAAAAAAAGCACAAAAACTGGGTGACTTTGCCAACTCCCAAAATTTCCGCCCATGGCTGTCCCTGACTTGTTCCCCCTTCGATCAAACTTTTACTGCCCTTTTAATGCCAACACGTGGTCACAACAAAATTTTGCTACACAGTTAAACTTTGATTGATTGTATTGAATATTTTGCTTTGTTCTTATGTGAACCCGAAAAAAAGATAGAAACAGCCTTTAGCAAGTTTTAGAGACTTAATCAAAAATATGACTGAATGTGCTGAATGCAGAATAAATCTATTAAACATATTAACGTATTTCCCTTCTTGCGAGTTTTCAAGCACGCATGTTTAAGTGTAAAACATTAAGTTTTGTTAGTTACAAAATCTTTAAATGATTTGCCATATTTATTTATGAGTAACATTATTCTTTACCGTAAAGTCGGGTTACTTGGACCCACAAGGAGGTTACTTGAGCCCACAGTAAAATGATAAAATCTGGGTTTGGTACTAGCATTAGAGACTGCAGAGTGCTTCTACCTAGAGGAGAAACGAGGAACTACGTGCTAGTCTTCAACTAATAAGTACCAAACCTAGATTTTATCATTTTACTGTAATGGGCTCAAGTAACCCCTTAGGGTCCAAGTAACCCGACTTTACGGTACTGTCCGTCCGTGAAAACCGCGCCTAGCACTCGCGAACCATTACACTTAACAAAGGAGCGATGGGTTGTGAGTGGGAACTTTCCGAAGTTTTCAATTTAAAACTTGCCTTTTTGCTATATTTTTGACATATTCAACTAAGCTATGTATTTGAAATTAGTATCGTTCTACGTTGTTTGATACGGCTCCAAAGGCTTCTTATTACTCTTCCCCTTATTATCTTATCTAAACCGCCTATTTTGGTAAGATCAGAGAAGACCTGACGCATGCGTAAATATGCGGAAGGTTTTACCTAAGAAAATCAGACAGTATGCAGATAGGTTAGAACTCACAACTACGATACATTGCAGCTTGATAGAGCAGCAGTAGAAACAGTAGCTGCACACATTGCTGCAATTTATCTCTATCCCTCGCTCAACGAAGACCACACAGACTCGAATTTGAATGCACACGTTAGGCGGAAACATCATAAAAAAGCGCTTCCCAAATCCGCAATCTCAATTATGTCTTGGCTCAGTTACGGTTAGCGGTAGAGTCCTGCCGAGATAACTGCAGAAAACTAATTGCTATCACGACCTCTCGCCACATGGGGGCATACACCCAGATTGATAATTATCTCCGTAAAGTACCGGGTTAAACCGTGAGAATGCATATGGATCTGAATACTCTTTCAGACGAACAGAGAGCATTTTCATGTTCAATTGGAGTGAGGTAAATGAATTTGGATGTTCCTCTTTACTGCTGGAACCTCATTAGAATAAAACAAGAGGTGCATTTCAAGAACTTTTGCTCTTGGAACTTTTACATTGTGATTCGAAAGGTTCCTAGCAAACGAAACAATGAAATCTGAATATGTTTTAAGATCCCACTAAGAAAATTTAAAGAGGGCGACGAGCAATCTTTAATTAAACTGTTAGCCAATTGGTAAACTTGTCTTCTCGAACAGGATCTGATAAAAATCTTATTTTAGGCCCTCCAGTTTTTAGTTCCAGTTTAGGTAAAAATTCATGAAACTTCTATGTACCGGAAAATGGGGTGAATCGGAACACTTTTCAGCTTTAATTGTAAACTAAGTAGTTAAAAGATTTTTTTAAATTTGATTTTTTGGGTAAAAACTTCGGTCTTGCTTTGCTTTTGATATTCCAAGCAAAGACATTTCGAGCAGTTATTATTCATATATATAGGAATTTAGGGGTGTACCGAATCACCCCGCTGATAGGGGTCAATCGGAACACATGTTAAAATTTTTATTTTTTTCAATTCAACCTGTAATAGGTCTCACAAACATGAGTAATATTGATGGGGAAGAATAAGAACTGATAGTTACAGTCAAATAAAAGTTTATTTTCTATAACAGTAAAGGTTTATAATTTGTCAGAATTAAAAATAATTTTGAACTTATGAAAAATTAAAATTAATTTTAAGAAATGCTTTTGAATTAAAATACAAAGCTTTAACATAAATTGAAGTCAGTCATATCGTCCACAAATATGTACTTGGCCTTAAAACTTGCAGTCGTGGCTTGACTTAAGTTTTTTTATAACATCTTCTGGGATGAACGCTTCCTTTTCTTTAGTTTATTAAAATCTCTGAGTTTTGGGGACTGTCCTGTAAGATTTTCCCACTTATTCATCATTGTCTGTGTGCTGGACTTTTGCTACATAAAGTCTGTGTGACTTTCCCCCATGTATTTTAGGTGAAAAGAAGTCTCCTAGAGCAAAAATCTGTTTAAATCTGCAACTTTCTGTCATTCTAAGATCTAGTTGCTCACGAGAAGAGATAAACAGTTATAAATCCTTGTTCTTGTCTTGACTAGTGAAATTAGGGTTAGAATATTGATTTTTCAAACACTTTCCTTTAAATAAGTTTGAACTGAAACAGCAGAACTAAGTGTTCCGATACACCCAGCATTTTTTTTTCCCTATGTCATTTTTTAGTATTCTTCATTTTCATGACACAATTTTTAAAAAAATGTAAATTCTAATGTAGTATTCAGTTGCTCAGATACATGCCTAATTGAAACATACCACTATTAGGTTCAAATTATAAGAAGGTTTGTACTTGCATATGAAGTTCTGCAGTCTATGTAAATGGTACCGTAAAATGGGGTGAATCGGCACACTTTTTAGCTTTAATTGTAAAAAAAGCAGTTAAAAGATTTTTTTTAATTTGATTCTTTGGGTAAAATTTCGGTCCTGCTTTGCTTTTGATATTCCAAGTAAAGACAAAACATTTCGAACAGTTATTATTTATATATATATATATATAGGAATTTAGGGGTGTTCCGAATCACCCCGCAGAAAGGGGTTAATCGGAAAACATGTTAAAGTTTTTATTTTTTTTCTCAGTAATAGGTCTCACAAACATGAGTAATATTGATGGGGAAGAATAAGAACAGATAGTTACTGTCAAATAAAATGTTTAATTTCAATACCAGTAAACGTTTATAATTTGTCAAAATTAAAAATAATTTTGAACTTTTGAAAAATTAAAATTAATTTTAAGAAATGCTTTTAAATTAAAATACAAAGCTGTAACATAAATTGAAGTCGTCACTCATATCGTCCACAAGTATGTACTTGGCCTTAAAACTAGCAGTTGCGGCTTGACTTAAGTTTTTTCATAACATCTTCTGGGATGAACGCTGCCATTTCTTTAGTTTCTTGAAATCTCTGGGTTTTGGGGATTGTTCTGTAAGATATCCCCACTTATTCATCACTGTCTGTGTACTGAACTTATGCTACATAAAGTCTGTATGACTTTCCCCATGTATTTTAGGCAAAAAGAAGTCTCCTGGAGCAAATTTTTTTTTTAATCTGCAACTTTCTGTCATTCTAAGATCTAGTTGCTCACGAGAAGAGATAAACAGTAACAAATCCTTGTTCTTGTCTTGACTAGAGAAATTGGGGATGGAATCTTGATTTTTCAAACACTTTCCTTTAAATAAGTTTTAACTGGAACAACAGAACCAAGTGTTCCGATACACCCCGCAATTTTTTTTCCTATGTCATTTTTTACAATTCTTCATTTTTACGCCAAAATTTTTAAAAAATGTAAATTCTAATGTGGTATTCAGTTGTTCAGATACATGCATAATTGAAACATACCACTCTCAGGTTTAAATTATAAGAAGGTTTGCACTTACATATGAAATTTTGCAGTCTATGAAAACGTGATGTTTTCTAGCATTCCACGTGCAGCCCTCCTTATAAGCCAGTAACGTTGCCAGATTGACAAAAAAAAAATTTTTCCTACTTCCTATGATCTTACTTTTCTAAAAAAAAAATTAATGGCAAAAAATACCCAATAGTATATTTATAAAGAATTTTTTTGTACGGTCGGGAAGTTTTGTTCCGATTGACCCCGCTGTTCTTATACACCCCATTTTACGATATGTTTTCTAGCATTCCACGTGCAGCCCTCCTTATAAGCCAGTAATGTTGCCAGATTGACAAAAGTAATTTTTTCCTACTTCCTATGATCTTACCTTTCTAAAAGAAAATTAATGTCGAAAAATACCCAATAGTATATTTATGAAGAGTTTCTTTGTATGGTAGGTAAGTTTTGTTCCGATTGACCCCGCTGTTGCTATACACCCCATTTTACGGTACATTGAAACAAAGCTCATTGCTGATACAAAGATTATTTCTAAAAGTGTTCAGCAGAATTCCGTATTTAGTTCCTCTCACTCCCCTTTTTCACTTCCAGACACATAGAAATTTGAGTATACCTAATACTTGCTCTGTAATTCTTTGTTGTTGAATCAGATATTTACACTTCGCAAAATTACTATAAAAGTAGTAACATATTTGGGAAAGACTTTATGGAAACAATTCTCTTTAAAACTAAATTTGAAAGAAGAAACAGAATTTTTTTAACAGTTTATCCATCGCTTTTGAGTTTTCCAAAGTCTAAAGGAAAGCGCAAGCTTCCCGAGCCGTTTGGATAATCATTCCCTGCTTCCCAGGACTCGTTCATAATATTTGATTTATCCCCGAGCATCATGTTTGCGACAAGTAGCTAGAGATAACCTTGTTAAAATCATGGCAAGAAAGTTAATCTCATGGATTGCTAAGGAGGTCCAGTTCTGTAAGATTATTCAATACTCGAAGACATAGCCTAAGCATTATTCATACTGACAAATTAGCCTTCATTTTTTGTTATTTAAATAAGAGGTTGTAATCACTTGAAAAGTTCTTAATCTTCTTCAAAAATTATCGGCACAGTTATAAAAAAACCTCAGAGACATAATATTGACGAGTTTTTTAAAATATTAATTATGTGTATTTGTTTGGCAGGTGAAACTTATCAAACCTGTTAAACATGTCAGGTAAATGTTATGAGGCTTCATCTTTAATCATTGATTGATTTTTAAGGAAGTAAAGGAAAGCATATGCTTTTATTTTTGTCTCCAAGAAATTCACAGGGACGCCGAGAGCTGTTACGGGTTATCTCCGGATGGAGATATATTATGGATTCCCCCATAAAACTTATAAAAAATATACTGAGTCAGGTCCTTTGACTAGGATGACATGGCTCTTCTCCACTCCCGCCTCCCTGGAAATTCAAGCATAAATGCTGCAACGATGCTTACCCTAAGCAAAATATCGCCACACGCCCCAGCACTTCATATGGTCTCAACTAACAAGACAGGGGAGGGAGGGTGGATAAAAATATTTTTGACAATTTGACTTTGATGATGAATTGATCTTTCAAGAACACACGAAGATAAGTTGTGAAGCAATAGAGTTAAATGAAAAACGTAATAAAATTTTGTGCCTAAATCGTTACAGTAAAAGATAAGTCCTGAAAAAAAAAATATATATATACATATTTGTATGATTAACATTAGAATTGAAAAACGATTTGGCACTAGAAAAATTTCAAAGTCGCTAAGGTCGACAACTGTGGCTTCATGTCTAGAAGAGTAAAAAATTAAATTGAATCTACGCACCGATTAAAATAATTTCGAAATTTTTCATATCTTTGTCAAATTATTTTGAAAAAGGTAAAATCCTATGTTTCGAAGCATGCTCTTTCAGAAAAAATACTTTAAAATTTTAGGAAATACCCTATTGTGCACAGGCCTCTTGTTTTTTGTCTGTACGCTTTATAATGTTGAAGAGAAAAAGAAAATAGTACGGACATAAAGAGAACTAAAACCGAGGTACAGAAAACAATTATACAGGGAAAGAAAACAGAAGTTATGGCCGTTGAGACCATCTGCAGAGTTCGTTTTGAAATCTAGAACGAAAATAAAGTTTCACCTTGAAATGTTTCCATCTGCTAGTCACAGGTGTTAGAAAAACTTCTCCAGTGTGGCGTGGGTGTAGATTAAATTACGTGGTGCTACCTTTGTTAGCTGAAAGAATGGGAATCAAAGAATACATTTTATAAGAATCACTGACGTAGGAACTTTATGAAAAATTGAGGGAGCTGCTGGGCGCAGTGCCGAATATTGGAGCTTCATTGGGGGGAGGGGGGATACACTTTGCCACCCTTTACACGCCAGTTCCATTTTTACGTCATAGTGTTTAAATAAACCTTTTGTGAATTAAAATAATTTAAAAACATGACTAATATCTCTTTCGTCAGAAATGCGGCTAGTTCAAGTACACTTTTACAAAAGTTATATAAACTTAGTTTTAAATGTAATATTCGCAAAGAAAAAGGGAGTCTCACAAATTTGAGAAAATTTTCAAATTGTAGCTTTAAAAAAAAAAAAAAAACGATTGTAGACAAGTTCTGATGACTTTGGAGATTGGATTTATTTTTGAAAATGAAGTTATAAACGTTAATTGTACGTTGTTTTTGGTTACATTAGGGGGCAGGAATTGGGGTATAGAAACATCATTAATGGAAATTTTTCAGAAGTGTAGCTTTAAAAACATTTTTATACTAAAATGCAATTTAACTTGGCACTGACGTCGCTACGGGTGGAGCCAGTGGTGCCCACAGGGGGGGATTATGGCGCAAGTTGCGCCATCAAAATTTTTGGGGGGATTTTTTAAAACTAATTTATCTTTTTATTTAAATAATTTATGGTTTAAAAAAATTATTCATTCATTACTTTTTTAATTTAAATTAGTCGAACTTGGATAATTCGAAGTGCAAGGGGCCACTTCAAAACTTCGAATTATCCAAAACTTCTAATTAACCAATTTGTTATATTTTTATGTTTGGAAATAGTTAATAACTACAGAAATTACGTAAAAAAGGGATTTATTATTTTTACATCAAATACTATAAATTTTAAATATTGAGAGATTTCGGATTGCTTTAAAGAACTTACTTGAGTTTTTTAACAAAGTTTTCAAGGATATTTACAGTTCGAAATACATCTTCACTCACGTTAGGTTGTCCCTCTTCGTAACGACGGTATTACACTAGATGAAAAACTGCCTCACTTTCAGTGGGAATTGTCCTAAAATCTTCTACTTCATCTTCAATATCTTTATCGTCTTCTGTTGAATTACTCTGTTGTTAAGAACTTCAGATCGGATATCTGCATCAGTTAGCTCTCCACAAATGTCTATGTTGTCATCTATGTTGCCGTAATTCTCAAAAGGTATGCTGTCTGTCCAAACAATTGGGGGAGGTAAATTTTCTTCATCAAAGAGCTCGCTAAGGGCAGACCTGCTTTTGGTGAACCCTGCCTTCCCTTTCTTATAGAATTTACCAGGGTTGCTAAAAATAACTCTGCCTCCTTTCAAATGATTGTATTGAAATTACATTTTATCGGTTTTGAAAGAAAAAAAACTTCGAATTAAAGAAGTTGGACTTCGAAATAACCAAGACGTTTTTAGTATTAATTGAATGCAAGTTTCAAGGGACCGACGAAAAACTTCGAATTACTCACGAATTCGAATAAAAGACGTTCGAATTATTCAAGTTCGACTGTACTTCTTTATTATTTTTTTTCATGCGTGTGTGTGTATTTGGAATTTCTGGAAGAGAAAAAAGAGATTCTATTCAACGCATAATTCAAACTTTTTAAAAATAAATAATATATAAAAAATAATAGTAATAATTAAAAAAATATATATTATTTAAAAAATAAATAATATTTTTAAAAAATAATATTTAAAAAATAAATGAATAATATTAAAAAAAAATAAAATAAAATAGAGGGGTAAAAAAAAACACAAGAGGGTTGTGAAAATTTGGGGGAGGGGGGGGGGAATTTGCGCCATTGAGTTTGGGGGATGGGCACCCCTGGGTGGAGCCAATAAGTGCTCACAAGCAGTCAGCGATCTCCTCTAATTCACCAAATAGGCTGTGACGTTTTATCTAGCTCGTTATTCATAGGCTAACGTCACGCAAACGTCACGATGTTTTTGCCAAGAAAGGTTGCATTGTAGTATAGACGATCTTGATGATGCTAAAAACAAGGGAGGTTCTGGGGGTCCTCACCCGAAATGTTTGCTAATTCAAATTTAAAAACAAAATTGTGTAGGCCCTCTAATTGGTGGAAAGGAAACAGATAGAGTTGGAGGAATCTTTCCCATTATTAAACAAAATTGCAGCTTTAAAAATCGTTTCAGGCGATCTTAATTGAATGTGATGTTAGGGGGAGAGCAGGTTTGGGACTTTCCCCGGGATTTTTCAGAAGTAGAAGTTCAATAAAGGAACTGCAAGTCTATGATGTCGGAGGGAGAAGGAAAGAGGAAAAGATGGGGTTTCCAAGACCAAGATATTTTTGAAATTGCTGCTCTAAAAACAGAAGTTTCCCTGATATTTGCTACTTTGGTGATATTAGTAGGAGAGATTCAGGGGTCACTTCCTGGAAAATTTTCGGAAGAGAAGCCCACGAAAAATTTTAGAAATTGAAGTCTTTAAGATTTTATAAGTGAGCATCTACTCATTTAATTTGAAGAAGGTCGCGTCTAAGCGCCTCATTCAATTATCGTTTTAAAAACATATTTTTTGACGATCTTGGATGACATTAGATTAAGGGGAAGATTTAATCTAATGTCGCAAGGATGACATTAGATTAAGGCTTAGATTAGATAATTTGGGGATCTTGCCAGAAAATTTTCCGAAATTGAAGTCTTAACAACGGATTGTAGACCATATTTAGTAATGTTAAAAGGTTGTCAATTTTTAACGTTGAAGCTACAAAAAAGCAGTCTTAGGGCCATGCTCCACATCGACGTAAAGCAGAAAAAATAGGCAGAAGCGTAAAATTTATTCAATGGTGTTCCTATGGAAAGTACCCGGATTTTTGGTTTCTGCCTTCAGTTTCGGTCGCGTTTTACGCTGATGTGGTTACATCGACGTAAAGCAGAAAAAATAGGCAGAAGCGTAAAATGGATTCAATGGTATTCCTATGGAAAGTACCCGGATTTTCGGTTTCTGCCTTCAGTTTCGGTCGCGTTTTACGCTGATGTGGAGCATGGCCCTTAGAGTTTCAATATCGTTAGAAGCAAGAGCGGATACAACTTTGGTTTTGGAGGGGAAGTGGCCTGGTAAGGGGGACCGGGAGTTCAGGCTGGGAGTTCTTAGAAACCGAAGTCTTATAAGCTTGATTATAGTTATACATATTTATATTTAGGGTAAGGGATGAGGTTTAGAGATTGTCCTTAATCGATATTTTGAAAAACAAATCGAAGTGCCCCTCGTAGCTGGAGTTCCAAACATGCAATGCTAGAAAAATTTTAATGATGTTTTAGGAAAGAGAGTATGAGGAATGGAAACTCCCTTGGAATTTTTTCAAAATTGAATTGTTAAAAACGAAATTTTTATGCAATACCCTATTGTAGAGTTTCCAAAAGTGTGGCCCGCGAACTCATGTCAGAGGGTCCGCTGTACAATTCTGCTTACACGAAAAAAATAATAGTTATTGAAGGACGCGTAACAATATTTTTTATTTAAAAGGAAAGCACATTTGTAAGGAATAAAAAAGTTCTTTTTTACGTACATGCAGGGAGCAACAACTCCCCCCCCCCCCAAACCCTCGATTAAAACCCATATCTTTATTTTTTTTTTTTTTTTTAGATAAGCCATCAGCTTCGATATACATTAGGACTGCGTACTATGAGCCTTGCCTCCCCCCATATTTTCAATCCTAAAATAGTATTTAGTGCGCAACTCATATAAAAAATTAACACACTTAAACTAGGTTAATATTGTTTTCTTCACAAACTCCAAAAGTTCGTCTTTTTCGTAAACATATTGTAGAAACTAAGTGATAACAATTTTATTCCTAATCGAGTTCCAAAAGAATTTTTACTTCCATAGCTCAAATTAATAAGGAAAACTTGAAAAGAGCTCTAGAGAATATGCAGAACCAGGGGTGCCCACAGGGGGGGGGGGGGATTTGGCTCAAGTTGCGCCATCAAAATTTTTGGGGTTTTTTTTTAACTAATTTATTTATTTATTTATTTAAATTATTTTTCCATTGATTTTTTAATAAAAATTATTTACTAATTTTTTTCATAAAATTATTCATTAATTTATTTTTTTAAATTATTTCTTTTATTTCTTAATTATTGATATTTCTTTCTTTATTTATTTTGTCTGTGTGTGTGTGCTTGGAATGTCTGGAAGATAAAAAACGCGATTCTATTCTGCGCATAATTAGTACTTTCAAAAAATTAATAATGGATAAAAAATAATAGTTATAATTTAAAAAATAATAATAAAATTTCAAAAAATAAATAAATAAAATTAAAAAAAATAAATAAATAATATTTCAAAAAATAATAATATTTAAAAAAATAAATAAAATTAAAAAAGAGGGGTAAGAATAAAAAGGGCAAGAGTTTTGTGGAATTTTTTTTGGAGGGGGGGGATTTGCGCCATTGAGCTTGAGGGGGATGGGCACCCCTGTGCAGAATAATAGATAAATAAAAAGAAATAAATAAATAAAACCGTAAAAACGTGCTAAAAAAGATTTAAGTATACCAAGCATAGGTTTTTTTTTTTTTTTTTTTTTTTTTTTTGCGCGGGAGAAGAGGGGTGGGGGGGGTCCCCAAAGTTAGTAATTTTTAGGAGGGGGTCCGTGGTGGTCTGACTTTGGGAACCTCTGCCCTACGGTATTAGAAGGAGGGGTTCAAAAAAAGCTCTGATCAAAGTTTCGAAATTGCAGTTCTGAAAACCAAAATTTTAACGATCAGTGATGATATTAGGGAAAGGGGGAGGTAGAGTCACTTACCCGAGTATTTTTTGAAGTTAAAGCCTTAAACACGTGAGTGTAAAAACTATTTGGCAACATTTAGGGGCGCGGCAGGTTTTCAAAATTAAAGATCCAAAATTGCGACTTTAAACAATTTTCAGTACTTATAGGTGTTCGGGAAATTGAAACCTAGGAAACGAGATTTAAGACGTGAGGGAGAGGACTTCGGATAAGCAAAATTTTAAAGCTTTTCTTATTTTGGGGCGAAAGAGAAAAAAGAAAACAAAGGAGGGAAAGGGAATGAAAGACGCAAACTGTTGATTTGTATAAAGAACATACACACATAAATACATACATACATGTTCTTCGTTTTAGTTACACCAATAAAACTTCGTTATCTTTTGATCAGGTAGAATCTTGGGGGTTTGCCAGGAAGTTATATGAGTTACTCTAGGTATCTGGCGGCAAATTTGTGAAATGTTTTAGAAACTTCAGTTGCAAGCCGTGAATTAAAGTAGATGATTTACTGATTTAGATACCAATTTACTTGCGGTAAAAATGGTTTAGTACACAGTGGATGACAAATTTTTTAGCGTATTAATAATAAAATAAACAAAAGTACAAGTAAAAAAATATTTTTGAAAAAAAAAATTGAACCGACTTCGGAACTTCACTCGGCAAGTGCTCTAAAAAGTAAAAAATAATTTTATTCTTTGAACACCATCAACACTACGTTTAAACATAAGTTTTGAAGTCGGCGCAAAAACACTATATAGAATCATACGAAACTATAATTTAACTATATATATAAATTGCAATGAATCCAGGTTTTTAATCGCATTCGCACACACTACATTGACAACCACATATTTATGTAATGGTACAAATATTCAGCTCTTAATTTTCATTGGTTTCTCTGAAAAATTTTGGCAAAATGTAGTTATAAACATCATTTCACCCATAGTTTTTGCACCGACTTCAAAACTTATGTTTAAACGTAGTGTTGATGGTGTTCAAAGAATAAAATTATTTTTTACTTTTTAGAGCACTTGCCGAGTGAAGTTCCGAAGTCGGTTCAATTTTTTTTTTTTTTCAAAAATATTTTTATTTTATTCTTTTCAGTGTAAATGTTCCTATGAAATAAGGTAATGTTTCCATTACAAAACTTCACCTAATTTGCTTAAGTAAATGCTTCATAAAATAAACTATGTACGGAAAAAAAAAAGAAAGAAAGTATCAACGCGTCTAAAATTTTAAACGATTGACACTAAAAAATAATCCTTGTTATTCTCTGGTATTTATTTGTGTACTAGTTTAATCAAAGGCTAAATATTAACGGCTTTTCAACTAATTTATATTTCAAAACAACACTAGATTCTCGCAGTTCATAAAATTTCACGACGTATTACATACGTGGCCCGCTAATGAGTTTCATGTTTGCTTCAGTTAAGCCTTTATTCAAAATTTTCATGATCATTATAATAACTGTTTCATATCAATCACGTTTTGTAACAATGTGGATTTCATATTTAATCATTTAGGACAAATCGCTTTAAATTTGAGCAAAAATTTGGAGATTTTCCTCACTTGCTTCCGAATTCCTTTATCAAACCTTATGTAAATTAAGACTAATAAAACCTGAAATATTACGAATAAATTAATACCTGGTACGACTTTCAGTTCGTTGGAGTTCAGGAGAAAAAAAGCAGGACATAGAAAGATACTCGGTTTAAAATTTTCAAAAAGACCATAGAAATGAATTTCATTATGCAATCCAGAGAAGCCTGGCGTTCAAAATGGTCATTATTACGATTACTGTGATCCCAATTTCTTTTTCGAAAGATTTCTGCAGGTTCCCGTTATCGAACCCGGACCACGAGAGGATGGGACCAATCGGAAAGAAAGACCTTTCTAACAAAAAAAGAATTTTTGAAATCGGTCCAGGCATCTGCGAGTAATCTTATAACATACAAAAAAAAAAAAAAAAAAAAAATCTCCGACGAATTGTATAACCTCCTCCTTTGTTGAAGTCGGTTAATGAAAGTAAAAACAAACAATATTGTGAATTAAAAGACTAATTAAAGATATTTATAATTTTATCGTACTGAGGACTCTTTGATTTCAAAATTTTTTGACAAACTTCAGAATTTGGATAAAATGTTTTTTATTTTGTAAACGTTAATGAATTTTTATTTTTTTTTTAATCTCCTCATATTGCTCGTTATTACCCAAATTGAAAATGAATCTTTTGTTTTAACATAAATAGATGGCAGCACTAGTACTTTTGAGAAGAGGAGATTTTTCCTAAGATACTGAGGATTTTAAAAAAATTAATAATCCGATGGAATGGTATGAAATAGCGTACTAATAAAATTAATGCAACCAGTGTTGATGAACAGTCCTTTAGTAAGTTCTTCAGCTCAGCGGGGGGTAAAAAATTTAAGGGTCGCAAAATTACCTTGTCGCGATTGAGTTTTTGAAAAGGAAAATAAGAACAAGGAAATTCTCTGAAAACACTTCGAAAACATAAAACAATCAAGTTATACCAAGGACATAGCCAAGAGGTGGGTATAGGAGGTTCGGACTGCCATTCCTGAAAGACGACTGTCGTCTTGTCAGTTCACATCACTCTGTATAAGCAAATTTTTTCTCAAAAAAAAAAAAAAAAAAAAAAAAAAAAAAAGAAATATTCAAAAAAAAAAAAAAAAAGTGCTTTTTTATTTTTAAATGTTTCACTCAATAATTTTCCCCGCTTCCGAGTCAATTTAGAACACGAGAATCGCCATGGAATTTAAGTAATTCTGCCGATGTTTTGCAAGTACTTTCAAATTAAAGAAGAAAGTTTTCAGAAGTCTGTAAAATGTCTGTAGATTTTTTGCAGAATTTAGTAGAGGTAACATAATCTTTTTCCGCCAAAAATGTCGGGTTTTGAACCGAATTAGCGTCATTTAACTCAAATTTAGAGTTCTAATTAAATATATCTAAAAAATTTGCAGATTTCCTTGTAAGTTTTATAATCAGTCAATGGTTTATTTACTATCTCAAGTATGTTTCTAAAAATTATGCATAGCTAATGGCTCTATCAATATAGCAATTAATTAATCAATGTTTAGTAAAGAATCATGCATCATTAATTAGTTTTGATTGGGTTAAAATGAATTAATGTAACTTACGATTACTACGTCTGATTTAGCGCTCATGCAGCCTTGGACCCCTCCTTAACCAAGCTCTAGCTACGTGCTTCTTATACTTACTAGGGATGCACCGATAAGCAAATTGGCCGATTACCGATTACCGATTAATCGGTTGTTGATAATCGGCCGATTAATCGGTTGAGCCGATTAATGATAAGAATGATTATTTTTCGACCACCAATTTTACCATCAGTGTTTTTCCTCTCTTATGCAATTCTAAGTTTAGAAATAGTAAGTAATTTATTTCTGAGAGAAGATTTTCTTTTCCATTTTCCTAGTTTTCATAAACTAATTTCAACATTTTATCAAATTTCTTAGAACCAATTTTCATATTATTGTCAATAATATTACTAACACATTGTTAGTTATGTTAATTGGACATGAAAATTGGGACATAAAAAATGGGGGAGGTGGAGTCTGTGGAGAGCACTCCAATTTAGGAGTATTTTTAATTCATATTTTGTAATAATTAGCAGCAATTTAATTCAATACTTTTATTCTTTGAAAATTAGAGGTTATCTAAAAGCACTGCTAAGGAGAAAACTATCGCCACTTGAAAAATGTTGCAACATTGTCTTTGTATATTTATTGAAAGTAGGAGAATTAATTAAAAAAAAGCTTTATATCGTCTGTGAGGATTATTATTACTGTTAATAAAATTATTCATCATAGTTTCTTAGTGAAGGTATACCTTAAAGAATAATATTTGAAAAATATTTTTTCGGCCGATTAATCGGCCCGATTTTGCCGATTATTAATAATCGGTAAAGTGGCCGATTATGGCCGATCAATCGGTACTGCCGATTAATCGGTGCATCCCTAATACTTACTAATTATTTTTTCAAAGCACCACTCCAGTAGCAAAGATTGTTTGATTTCAGCGTTTAAGGGTTTACAGTTTATCGTTTAACAATTTTGCCATCACCGGGACATATATGTCCCCCTAGAAGTAACTCTATAGTGTAATATATCTAATAAAAAGTAACTTAGCTTTTCGTTGCATATTCAGTCGGTTCTTCAATACCCCTGGAATAAATGTCCCAATAAAACGATAGAATGTAAGTAACAATGCGACACGTGTTTGACTGAATCCTTCCAGACTCCTAAGAAATATTTCAATCTGAAAAACTATTGTTACTAAAAGGGTTAACATCGTATGAAATTTTAAGACAAAACTTAAAGGAATAGTTTCATGTTTATTTTTAAGGTATAAACATATGTGAGGAGATGACGTTCTACGTTCAAAACGAGTTTAATCACCACACCTGTAATCTTCAGTACAAAGCAAAGAACTTTCTCCTATATGCAGCACAAAAAAGCAACTGCTTAGAAAAAAAAGTTCTTATTCATTTAAGTTAAGGTACAAAAAATTCTGCTAAATAATTTTCAGTGAGTTATTTCACTTAATATGTTGGAATAAGTTTTCCTGATCTTCTACTTAGGATTACGTTCTATTTGATAGTGCTTCCGAGTCCGTTAGGGGAGGGGGGGGGGGTCAAAACAGTTTGAATGCTTTTTTATAGCAACATTATATGTATTACTACTATTAAGTACTAAGAAACTAAAGAAACTGAAATGAAAAACGGAAACACTTTCTTGCAACTAGCAAGCTACTAAAACAACATTAATCTCAAAAGTGGGAAAAAATATTACAGGCATATAGCTTGCGGCAAAGTATTATAAGAAATAGAAACAGCTTTGTGATTGACCCTAGTTTGGAACAATTCCTGCTTGTTTTGATCTTCGCTGCCTGGCAGCCGTAGTTTCACAACTTAAAACGTATTTATTTATTTATTTATTTTTTTGAACAAACCTGATTTTCTCTATCCAAATTTAAGTAGATTTTTTTTTTTAATCTGTACTGTATAGACTATTTTATATTGTGGTTTTTAACAGATGAAGAATAATCCACCTCTTAAATTTTCCTTCAATTACTTTTTTATTTATATATTTATTTAATTTTTTAACGTCACCTGCTCATGCGTAAGACAAAAAAAAAAAATAAAGGAACTGTGCACTCATAAAATTTAATAAACAATTTAATAGTAGCGGAGAGAAAAGCGAAGTAGAAGAACTGTTCTACTATTTTTCGGTCAGAAATATTTCATTATAAGTAGTTTTTATTCTCCACAAACAATTTTCTGAATGATTTTTTTTTAATTTATGAATGAAATTAAACAATTTAAAGCCATTGATAAATAAAAGAAGAAATTGCAACAGTTGCATTCATTAAAATGCTGGGTTTTCTTTCTTTTTTTTTTTTTTTTGCTTTTTCTCAAGTTTTGTTTTTTTCTTAAAATTTTGTATTAAGAACATTTTTCCAATAAAATCTTGCTGGTGGGGAGGAAGAAGATGCTCTAAAAGTGTTATTAATCTGTTTCCTTGTTAATTTCGGAATTTTTTACCATTGAATCAGACAGTAGAGCATCCAGAGCTTACTTTGTTCTGAGAGAGGCGGGGGGGGGGGGTGTCCTAAAAATCTTTACACACAAATAAAGTATCGTGATTGGCCATTCCGGTTGAGACGAAGTGCTCTTGGGACTTAAGATCTCTCTCCCCCCCCCCCCCCCTGAATTCATCTATCTTATGCTCTTAGCATTTAAATCAACCCTAACACTTAAAATAGTTTTAAAGTAATATGAACCTGACGTGTAATACTAAAGTACATTTTATGAAAAATTTTAAGAAAGTTTTCCGAAATTCCTGAAGATTAATCTTCGGAATAGCTTGGTGTTACGGTATTTAGTGACATTTCAGTAACAGAGAATAACTGATTAGCAGTACGTTCGCAATTTTCTTACTTAGTGAAAATAATAATAATAATAATAATAATAATAATAATAATAATAAATTTTATTTCATAGAAATGTCAATATCAGTAAACAAGTCTGCTATCTTAAATTTTACTACGGATATTATTTGCACAATGTTTCTAATTCAATCATAATATTTGTTATTTAAATACTCATGAAAGTACATCTGCATTTGTATATATATATATTTTTTTTTCAATATTTTGTGTAAGTGTTTCTTATGGATGTAAACTACTTCTCTTGAAGCAGAAGCAATCGTTAAAATTGAATATTAATAAAGGCAAGTCAAGGCATTTTACTAATGCTAGTCAAATCCGGTAATTATTTTTCCAGCATTATCCCTTTCCGCTTATCCTACTGGGAAAGAACAATGAGAACCTCGGAAGCTCTGAATAAACGCTTCGCTGCGGGGTTCCACTTTGAGAGAACATCCTACGCCCACGCTACATCTCTTCAAACCTACCTAGAGAATAGTTTTTCTCATAAAATCGGCAGCTGAGCAAGGAGTACAATTTACAATTGGAAAAATTAGCTGCAATGAGAGTCCAAATGAATGAAATAAATACAGCAGTGCTAAACGCAGAAAGCCACGTTATGCACCAGGCTTCGTTATTTTAAATCACGATTAAAATCGAATGATTTTTTTTAATCATTGAAATGAATATTTTTTTTAAATAAAAATTCATTTTTCACTATTTAAACTTGATCTACCGT
>JAXGGA010016429.1:0-26678 GCA_038373865.1 Uloborus plumipes | reverse complement strand
GAAAAGCTGTGAACAAGTCGGTTCACATTCATGAAAATTACATCAAGTGTTTCTCTCCTTGCTATGATAGAACACGATAAATAATTCCACGTGCTAGACTTGTCTTACAGCACTAAACTTCCAAAAATTTTGTTTGTTTCGAATGGGACTGCGTATTTCGCTTCTTGCCATTTGCAGACCTAGTGCATTCCCCGAGACCGTCACCCACTCTTTCATGTGGCACCACCATCGGTGGAATGCCATTGCCCACAGAATTTTGACGTCGAGTTTCCTCACTAGATGGAGGCACCTGGGCTTTGTTCGATGCGAAACTGCACTAGGAATCTAATTTTGCCAACAAATACTCAAGGCCAAACAAATACTCGAGGGATCTGTTACATGCCGCATCATACGACATGGACGCTGTCGATTTCCTGCATCATGAAAATCCAACGAATTGAGTCGGGTTTGATCCCCCGCCTTTGGGCGTGAGAGGCCAGCGTCTTAACCACTACACCACTCTGTCGGCAAACTTCCAAAAAAAACGATTTTGAATATATCGCACCCTTGCTACAAAAGTGCCACTACTCAAAAATTGTAATTTTTGAGTTATGACCGTCATTAGACGTAGTTTACACGTCTCTACCAATCTTCAAAAGAGCCAGAAGTTGCTTTGAAAAATAAGCCACCAAAGGGCAGTTATGGCGTTTTGTTGTTATCAAGATGCATAGGACCCCTTCCACTGAAATGAGATGAACCACATCCAATGAAATGAACCAATGAAATGAACCACATCTTGAGTTGTCGTCCAGCCGTCGTAGAGTAACGTGCGTAACTAACGATCATAGGTTGAGATGTATCGGTCTTCATATTGACAAATTCAAAAATACTAAAATGTGCCTAGTCAGCCCGGGAACAGTTTTTTGCAATTCCTAGAAAACATAGTTTTTTCAGTTGTGGCACTTTTGTAGCAAGGGTGCGATATAATGCACACATACTTCAAAAAAATCAATTCTTACGTTTCTGAAAAATACATCATTAGTAGTTATTTTTCTTACTACGACAGAGCACGATAAATAATTCCACGTGCTATCATTATCTTACTGCACTAAACTTCCCAAAATACAATTTTGAACAGGGTCGCTCCGAGCCTGATCGGCGCCCTCGTGCAAATGTTTTCTGAATAGACAAATATAATTTAGAAAAAATAAGTTTCGCGTATAATTTATTAAAAAAAAAAGCGTAAATAATTTGTGTTTTATCAAACTGAAATACATTTATTGAAATGTAATTTTTAGATTTGAAAACATGGTACTGAAAGAAAAAAAAATTACATAATAAATACATAGTATAACAAACAGTTTTACCGTAATCTCCAAGATCGCTTTGCCTGATGATATTTTTCTTAGAGTCATTTCGACGTGTATTTATTTATTAATTATTTATTTTTTTATAAGGAAAACATGCAATGGATGAGTGAAACTAGATCTGTGTATTCTATTAGTATAGAAAAAGTTCCAAATAAAATATTTATATATATATATTTATCTAGCTATTTTTATTTCTTTTGGGAGTTAAAAAATGCGCTAAAACTAGCTCATAGACAGGCCGGTTCTTTTAAAGTTGTCCTGGGAGCGGGTCAAAGGGTGCAAGATTTATCAGTAAACAACAAAAACCACGCCAATTTTTTGTTAATATATTGATTTCTCAAAGCATTGCATCTCGAAAGATTTTTCGGAATAATCTGTGACGATTCGGCGTTGTTTTAATTATAGTCCACGGTTTTAGCATTATTGCCAATCCTAATACAGTAATTTGAAAATACAAAGAATTTAAAAATGTAACTTCTCTCTAGAAGGTATGTGCGGCCTGCTTAAGTAGAATTTTTTTCTCTAAAGTTGCAAAAAATTTATAACTTTAGCAACACTCTAGAATTTTTTATAAATTACTTGAAGCGTATTATAGCGAGTAGCCTCAGTTAATTTCTTCGAAAAAATATGAGTTGTCTATTTGTAAACTTTGACCTTGAAAGTAGCATTTTACATGTGGTGGCTTTGCCTAAATTATCGTTCATTCATAACTTTTGTTCTACTGGTTCTAAAGTAATGCCACTTGGTACCCAGCTTACGTTTGACCGTCCGCACCTAATTATGTAATCAAATTTAGGGGTTCCCATTTGAAAATTCAGACTTCGGGTTCATTTCACTTTGTATATGGCCCCTTATCAAAATTTTATTCCCATAGTTTTAAAGAAGACTTTGATCCATGCCAGAAGACACCTTCATTTTGCTCTTAGCAAGTATAGTAGCCGAATATTTTTTTTTCTATGACTGTACCATGAAGCACCAGACTATTCAGAATTAATAGCTAAAATGCTTCAAAATTTTCACACATGAGGAGCTAGTATGAGCATTAAATTGCATTTTTTGCACAACCATTTGGACAGAATTCTGGATAATCTATACTATTACAGTAAGGAACAAGGAGAACAGTTCCACCAGGACATCGGAATAGTGGTAGAAAGTTACCAAGGTCGATGGGATAGCCACATGACGACAGACTACTGTCAAACTTTAATAAAAGATTTTCCTGAGCAATACAATCACAGAAAAGCTTACAGAAAAAGTTTTCTGTAATTTTTGCTTTAATAATTTGACAAACAGCATATATTATTTTTGTTTCTATATCATTCTGGTAAAGGATCTTAGTAAAAATATTTTTTCGATACATATTGGTATTTTTATTACGAGTTTTTCAGTGAAAGTGTTAATAGTCTTTGTCTCAAAAACTAGAGCCGATTTGATCAATCTAATAATTTTCTAGTATTCAGCACATTTCTCTGATAAGGAATTGACCTTAAGTTATAATGCCGCAAAATGACTGTTGCCCAGTGTAATTGTTATTATTATAAGTTTTAAAAAATCTGCACGTGCGAGAGGACTCACACAAGACTTTCTTACTGTAAATAACTCAAAAAACTGGGGGTAAAAACAAAACGACTTTTTCGACATGAGTAATACGAAACCTAGTGTCAAGTGCTCTAACACCATTAAAAAGGATGCGACTAATCAGTTGTGGCCAATCTGGATAGAATAAAAATTCATAAACAGAAACATTTGTAAGCTGAAATGTAAAAATCTTAACAATGAAGATATTAAAAACATTTAACAATTCAAGAGATTAAAAATATCGTTAAACATTTAACTAGAAAAATATAGGAATAACTCTGAATTTTAACTAATGCTTGTAAAACCAAACTACTACTCGTCAAATACTACTCATAAAAAGTTTTCAGATTCACTTAAATTCCTATCGAGCGTCACGTCCGGTTTTCGTGTAGCCAAAAATCGAAGCATGACAAATATTTAATTTTGGAACACCCAGTACATTTTTACTTCATATCTCAAAAGTTATTTCGAGCTCAATAGCTCCTTTAATACATCATTGTGTTATGGAAAAAGAAATATTTTAAATATCACAGTTAAAGTAGGTCTAAATATCTCTCGAATTTGCATTTGATAAATAATTAATCACACTTTTTTGTCTGTCAAAATATGACAACAGGGTACTGAAAAAATTTCTGAATTGAAGTATAAAGTGGAGGATATTCCCCTTAAAATCGGAAACTGGAATCTTTCCCGGAAAACCAATAAAATCCGGATAAATAAAGAGGCATTAAATTTAATATGAAATACAAATGCATTGTCCAAAGGTCTTTTCTTATTAATTAAGAAAAACTAGTGGTTGAAGCAAAAAGGAGATAATCGTGTAATTATGGTTAAAGTGTTACTTTTTGAATCTGAACAGTTTACCTAAATTTTTGTCTCTAATATGTAAATATCACTCACAAGTAAATAACATGCAAATATACGTACCGTATTGTTTTATGTACGATAACATAAAGCAGTCGAATCACCATGAACAATTGTTAAAATACTAAAATACATTGCATTAGAGAAAATCCTACATAGTATTGATTCAACGAAAGAAAGAAACTGAAAGAAAAGCAGAAGATTTGCTTTGACTCTTTTGGTTATAACCTTATAGACGTGCTGAAATAGCATACAGGACGCCTCATTCGGAAGAAAAATGCTGATGCATATATTAGGGCTATTCTCTGTAAACTCGTCATTTTTCACATGAAATCTGTCCGGGCACGGTTTTTTGAAATGTTCGTATAATTATAATACTATTGCTCAGAAAATAAATCTATTACTTTGGTTTGAAAGTGGGCCAATTGAAGTTTGTGTTTTTCTGATAAATCATGATAGGGGGTAAGTCCCCCGCCTAGTATAACTAGGCAGGAGACTGTGCCAGATGACTGTGTTTTTGCTCTTTGTTGCGTAATATCTGCAAAACTATTGGCACATAATTAGTTACGAGACTACCTATACATTTAGGCACAAATCGTGGACATAATAACTAACATGTTTATAATTAAATTAATTGACATTAATAAAATCGCTTCCCAGAGGACTGTTTTCGTAACGACCCTGATGCATACTTTCATCACAAATGTGGCTCCCAAACTAAGCAAAGTAGCGTTTCAATACCGTTCGTGGCGATTTCGGCAAATTCACACTGATTACTTTAAACTTCATGCCAAAAAAATTTGCGAAAGTTATAGATTTTTCGTATTACAGCTTTGAATTTGTTGCAGGGGACTGTTTGAAAAAACTCCGGACAGAATTTACATGACTATTTTAAGTGTTAGAAATACGTAATTATACTTTATTTCATAAGAAAAATATAGCTTCATTATTCTATTTTTAGATATTAATTGCCAAATTTATGTAGTGTTAATAGGTTTTTTGAAATACTATCTTTAACAGTTAGACAATGGGATTGGGACAGACAGAGGACTGTGTTTTTGGCGCTTAGATAAGTTCTAGAAAAAAAAGTTAAATTGTTATCACTCCAAATACAATTGGGCCACAAAGCATTGATGCTTTACTTGTATTAAGAGCGATAATTACTTTATTACATTGTATTATTTTTAAAATACTCAGTCCGGACAGCCAATTACCAGTTTACAGAGAATCACCCATTAACATCATGTGTTTCCAGTGTAAAAGATTAAGCTTTTGAATAGCTTGTTTAGACACAACAAGACAATAATTTTTCCTATATAATTTCATTGCCAGAGTTCGTTTTAATGAAAAGTTCCATTTTATTATTTTATTTTCATTTTTTATTTACATTTTTTTTTTTTTTTTCTGATTGGAGCTTTTTTGGTCGGTAGAGCTCGGCGCCGTTTAGGCTCAGGCGCCCCCCGTGCGTCACACGGCTTTGCATATTGGCACGGCGCGGCCCTGACTTTGAATACCGAATGCAAAAGAACTTCTAAAAAATCAATTCTACGTTTCTAAAAAATGCATCAAGGGTTCTTTTCCTTGATATAATAGAGTACGATAAATAATTCCACATGTTTTAATTATGTTACAACATTAAACTTCCAAAAATACAATTTTGAATATCGAATGTATAAATACTTCAAAAAAAGAATCAACTCTTACGCGTCTGAAAAATACATCAAGAGTTGTTTGCCTCTGCTACTATAGAGAACAATAAATAATTTCACGTGCTATAATTATCTTACAGCACACTAAACTACAAATACTTAAAAAAAAACAATAAGATACATCAAGAGTTATTTTTAATTACTACGATGGAACACGATAAAAAGTTCTATGTGTTCTAGTTATCTTACAGCACTAAACTTCCAAAAATACAATTTTGAATATCGAATGCATAAATACTTCAAAAAAGAAAAAAAAAACAATTCTACGTTTCCGAAAAATACATCAAGAGTTCCTTTTCCCTGCTACGATAGAGCACGATAATTTGATTACGTGCTATAAGTATCTTATACAGAACTGAACTTCCAACTATACAACTTCAAATAACGGAAACACAAATGCGTTAAGAAAGTTAGTTCTTACCTTTGTGAAAGATACATAAAATTTAAACAGTTTCTTTCTCACGATAGAATATAATGAGCATTTCTTCGCACTGTAAATGTCTTACTGTTTAAACAGTATTCTTCTTTGCTAGGATGAAATGTGACAAGTATTTTAACGTGTCCTAAATATCTTACAGCACAAAAGTTTCAGTATCGTATTTAGCGCTTCTCAAGAAAATCCCAAAAAGTTTGCAAATATGACACTGGAGAAGAAATATAGATAACAAAAACTATTTCATCATGATATGATTGGCAGTTACATCGCATTAATAGAAATATTTACGTTTTTGCCCAATTTCGATAATTCTGAATATTTTTGAATTGATCACTTCTACCACTCTGATAGTGCAGTGAAAATTTTTGAAACATAGATGAACTTGAGCTAGTCAAATAATTATCATTTCACCAATTCCAGTCGGATTCTGATGTCAATTAAAAACTCCTACTATTCCTAAATGTTCCAATACGATTAAAAACTTGAGAAATATTCCTAGCAAAATCAATCGAGCAGTCACAGAAGTAAAGTATTTTTTAAAGCAATAACGCAAGTCTTCAACTTGCTCTATTTAGAATATCTAGAATCCAACATATCTTCTCGAAAAATAGCGCAAATTCCTTGAAACTGATGAATATTTCGTAAATGTCGAAATGGTGATGCACGCTGACAAATAAAACTTCCGAAAACAAGCAACCTAACACGTTTCCTACTTAAACGAAATACATTGTTAATTCTGAAAGAATCATAATTCACTCTATCATATCGGCCACGAGGAAAATGGAACAATGAAATGAAAAAACACATCAAGCCGGCCGCCTTGATTGAGATTACGCAGCTGCGCAGGTTGTCGAAACATCAAGATTACGTACGAAATCAAACGAAACTGCTGACTAAATATAGATGTTTATCACCTTCTAGCACATTATATAAGAAACAAAGCATTCGGAATTTATCTACACGGTTTGCTAAAGATCACGATTGACAAATTTTTCTGGCAGCTAGTGGCGAATAGAAGCAAATTTATTAGTCAAATTCCTTTTTAGCCTACTTTCCCATTAAAGTAAAAGAAACTAAGTTTTAAAACGCTCTGTAAAATATTGAATATTTAAATAACTTCAAACTATTTTTGATGTATGCAATTTTCCGACTTTTGATGGCTGGTTTAAAAAAACGCAGTTTAATAAGCTTCAGTGTGGGGTGGAAGATTTAAAGGAAGAAAAGTGCAACATTTACATTTATATTTTATTAATTATGGTACACATTAGTTATGGCTTGTAATCTTACTATATAAACTAAGTATACAACAAGAAGTTCTGTCAAGAACTAAACGAGCCTACTTTCCCGTACATCGACATCGGCATTCTCGCATCTGATCATTATTCTCCTGATTATCTGAGACTGAAAATTATGTCAAATATACCTTTTTCGCACTTACAGCTGATTTCGAAAAGCAAAATATACCCCTCTCATCAGATGAAATAGACACGTAAAAAGTAATTAACGAATAAATAAAGTTTTGTCGCACCTTTTAAAGAGTGTAACTGTTACAGTTCCTCCGTAGAAAAAATCCTCCATCGTTAACAAAAAAAAAATAATAATAATAATAATAATAATAAAATAAATAAATAAAAGTACAAAGAGCATCAAAACGCATTTTGTCAAAGAAAGAAAAAAAAAAAAAGCTCGTCCGTTAATAAAATGTCACGAATTTCACTTTTAATCCGTTGCCAGTTGTTAAATATAAATAAAGAATAAAATGTTCTCGTGAATAAAAAAATTTTGTTACAAAAAAAATCGTCTGCCAAAAAAAAAATAATAATAATAATAAATAAATAAAACAAATGAATAAATAAACAAAAAATCGTCTGCACAGTCAGTCATTTTTTTTCTGAGCCTGCATTTCCGCCATGTTTACGGAGTCGGAGTCGGAATCAGAGTCCTCACAGAAGATAACTCAGAAAAGTACTTTACAAACATTACATATCAAAACCATTTTCTTACAAAATTAGTTTGAAGGAAATCCGACTTTAAGTTCACGATCAACATTCAACTTAAATTCCCCGTAGACGCTAAATGTTTTTTTTTTTTTTTTCTGAACGGTTCAATATTGAACGAAAAATGGTTCAAATCAAAAAGCGAAATATGGGAATGTATGGGAAAGCCTCTCCGAGATCTTTCAAACAAAAAAAAGTTGATTCCATTCGGAAGGTTCACTCAAAAGTTATTTGGTGGGGAAAGGTTGCTTGAGTGGTTCAATGTTGAACGAAAAAATGCTCAAATGGAAAATTTAAGTACGGTAATGAAGTATCCTTGCTGAGATCCTTCGAACAAAAAAAAAAGTTTATTTAAATCGGACTGTTCACTCAAAAGTTATTAGGGGTGACAGCTTGATTGAGCGGTTCAATGTTGAACAAAAAATTGGTCAAATCGAAAATGTAAATACGGGAATGAAGTATCCTTGATAAGATCTTTCGAACAAAAAACAGTTTGTTCAAATCGGGTTGTTTACTCAAAAGTTAGCATCGCGGGACAGGTTGTTTGAACGGTTCAAAGTTGAACCAAAAATTGTTCAAATCGAAAAATCAAATATGGGAATGAGCTGTACTCGCCGAGATCTTTCCAACAAAAAAAAGTTTATTCCAATCGGAATGTTCATTCAAAAGTTATTAGAGGGGACAGACAGACCGACCGACACACAAATTCCCCATCTCAATACCCTACTTTCAAATTTTTAATTTTTCGATATTCATTTTACCTTTTTATTTTTTTAACTTGGCGATATTTTTTGGACTTGGCGAAATTTTTTTTTTTTAGACTTGGCGATATTTTTTAGATGCATTAAGCTACTTTTAATACTTTTTTGTCTTTTTTTTATTTTTAACGGGAAAGTAGGCTAAAAAGTACTGAAAAAAAACGGTATTATTAACAAACTTGGCATAGTTAAAAGCCCCAGATGTAGATATAGACCACATGAATAAAAGTTTGCACACACTATAAGGACATCATATGGCAACTTTTTGGCAATACTATTTACTTGTTGCTAGTATTGTTATAATTAAGTACGTTTTTCCAAAGGTTACTTGTTGCTAGGAGATGTACTATTGGCCAGCCATCTTGTCTAGTGTTTGAGGAGTGGAAGTCTGACCCAGATGGGGAGGTTCCGGGTTCGAATCCGGCTAGTGCATGGATGTACTTTCTCTCTCCTGTCCTTGTCCTCTCTTTGTGTGAATATGTTTTTGTGCTGTGAATCGTTCCTGGCCCTATAAACGGTTTCCTGTGGCATATGTGTGTACTATGGAAGTCGGACTTCACGACAAATAACGGTAGAGTTGGAAGAGTGAAGCACCCCAAAGTTCCAGCCTGCCTGGTATAAGACAACAACAACAAAACCTAAATTTAATGCTCTTTCTTACAACAAGACTCGCACAAAGTTAGCTTACGCAACTGGTGCATTGCGCGTATGTGCTTAGCGGCGTGACAACGATATTATCGATATATTGACGATTGTTAAAATTTCATAATTTAGAATAAAAATTTTTGAACTTTAAATATGTATTGATAATTAAGACAACAAAAGCTAATTAGTGCATCATATCATAAGTTTTTGCACGTGTTGTAACACTTGAAACTAAATCACTTTAAACGTACTAATGTGCAAGACCTCAATTATCTCCAATGCTCTTTTTAGCCTACTTTCCCGTTAAAAATAAAAGAAAGACGAAAAAAGTATTAAAAGTGGCTTAATGCATCTAAAATATCGCCAAGTTAAAAAAATATCGCCAAGTCCGTAAAAAAAGCTAAAAAGAAATAAAAAGGTAAAATGAATATCGAAAAATTAAAAATTTGAAAGTAGGGTATTGAGATGGGGAATTTGTGTGTCGGTCGGTCTGTCGGTCGGTCGGTCTGTCCCCCCCCCCCTAATAACTTTTGAATGAACACCGTTCAAGCAACCTGTCCCGCGATGCTAACTTTTGAGTGAACAGTCCGATTTGAACAAACTTTGTTTTGTTCGAAAGATCTTATCAAGGATACTTCATTACCGTATTTACATTTCCGATTTGAACAATTTTTCGCTCAAAATTGAACCGCTCAAGCAAGCTGTCACCTCTAATAACTTTTGAGTGAACAGTACGATTTAAATAAACTTTTTTTTTGTTCAAAGGATCTCAGCAAGGATACTTCATTACCGTATTTAAATTTTCAATTTGAACATTTTTTCGTTCAACATTGAACCGTTCAAGCAACCTTTCCCCACCTAATAACTTTTGAGTGAACCGTCCGAATGTAATAAACTTTTTTTTTTTTTTGTTTGAAAGATCTCGGAGAGGCTCATTTTCACATTTCGCTTTTTGATTTGAACCATTTTTCGTTCAATATTGAACCGTTCAGTAAAAAAATTTAACATTAGCGCCTACGGGGAATTTAAGTTGAATGTTGATAATGAACTTAAAGTCGGCTTTCCTTCAAACTAACTTTGTAAGAAAATGGTTTTGATAAATAATGTTTGTAAAGTACTTTTCTGAATAATCTTCTGTGAGGACTCTGATTCCGACTCCGACTCCGCAAACATGGCGGAAATGCAGGCTAAGAAAAAAAAATGACTGACTGTGCAGACAATTATTTATTCATTTGTTTTATTTTATTTATTATTATTAGTTTTTTCTTTTCTGGCAGACGATTTTTCTTTTTTTTGTTACAAAAATTCTTCAATCACGAGCGCATTTTATTTTTTATTTATATTTAACAACTGGCAACGGATTAAAAAGGAAATTCGAGATATCTTATTAAAGGACGAGTTTTTTTTTCTTTTTTTTTTTTTTCTTTCTTTGATAAAATATGTTTTGATGCTCTTTGCACTTTTATTTATTTATTTATTTATTTATTTATTTTATTTTATTTATTTAGTCTACTTTTTTTTTTTTTTTTTTTGAAAACGATTAAGGATTTTTTCTACGGAAGAACTGTAACAGTTACATTCTTTAAAAGGTGCGACAAAACTTTATTTTTTCCTTTATTTACTTTTTACGCGCCTATTTTATCTGATGAGAGGGGTATATTTTACTTTTAGAAATCAGCTTTAAGTGCTAAAAAGGTATGTTTGACATAATTTTCAGTCTCAGATAATCAAGAGAATAATGATCAGAATCTAGAATGCCGATGTCGATGTACGGGAAAGTAGGCTCGTTTAGTTCTTGACAGAACTTCTTGTTTGTTCTGAGTTGTGTCAGTTTCGTTCAGGGGGCTTTTTTTTCATCTATTTTTTAAAAATAATTGCAGAATATTTTTTAAGGCTTGTAGAAGTGCTAATATTGTTGAAATAATTTTACAAAAAAAAAAGGACCAATAGCTCACAATTGTTCCTTTAATGCATAATGTTACAAATTTCGTAAAAAAAAAATTTCTTTTTATGTTGTTTTGTTCTTAATTTGTTAACTCCTGAGTTCGTTCCATGCATCTTCACCTACAATTATTGTAGTTCATGTGTACCATTACCTATAAGTTGTTCTTCCTGCTTTGCATCATGTTTGACGAGGAATCCCTTAGTATAGACAAGATTTTCTTCATTTTTATGGTGAGTTCTTCTGAAGACACGTATTATTCCTATTTCTCAAAAAAATTTTTTAGAGGCCTGTAAAAATTCGTAAAGTTTAGACCAGCTTTTTATTTCTCTAAAATTGAACTTTTTAAAAATTCGATTATCTCAGAGCGTTGAGCATCAACCAAAGTATTTTTAATACGTTTTAAATACGCTTTTATTAGTTTCACTTGTGGGTATGTAACTTTTATTACTGTATGTAACTTTTATTACTGTATGTAACTCTGAATAAAAGATAAATTCACGTTCTTTACACACATAAAAGTAATATATTCAATACCATTGTTATATGATTTTTATGTGTGTAAAAAGGCTAAACTATATTACATGTTGATGTATTATAATTGTTTCAGTTATTCGTGTATGAAACTAAGAATAAAAGATAAAATTCACGTTCTTTGCGAATATAATAGTAGTAGATTAATTACTATAATTAATACTAAAGGCTAAACTGTATTTAAAAGCGTATTTTTTAGTTTTTTGAACTACATTTTAATTATTATTAGTTTCACGTGTGGGTATGTAAGTAACTCTGAATAAAAGATAAAATTCACGTTCTTTACAAATATGAAAGTAATATATCTAATAATATTATTAATACTAAAGGCTAAACTAGATTATATGTTGATGGTATTATAAGTGCATGTAAACTTAACGGATATTGAATAGTTTTGAAAATCTTCTTTTTAGTTTGATTAACTCTAAAAGGGTATTTTTTTAGTTTTTTAATACGCTTTTATTAGTTTCACATGTGGGTATGTGTGTATGTAACTCTGAATAAATGATAAAATTTACGTTCTCTACAAATATATGAGTAATATATTTAATACTGTTATAAATACTAAAGACTAAACTATAATACATGTTGATGTATTATAATGGCATGTAAACTTTGCGGATATTCATCAGTTTTAAAAATCTTCTTTTTAGTTTAACTCTAAAAGCGTATTTTTTAGTTTTTTAACTATATTTAGGATTATTTTAAACTATATTTATAGGATTATTAGTTTCACATGTGAGTTTGTTTGTATGTATGTAACTCTGAATAAAAGATTAAAATGCACTTTCCTTACAAATATAAAAGTAATATATTTAAAAGCATTATTACTACTGAAATCTAAAATAGTGCACCTCAAGATAAGAATATTGCATGTGTTAACGAAGAATCTAGTTAGTTGTGTACACTTCGTGATCTGATATCTCCGTGCACTGAGGGTCAAGCGGGAACTTGATGAGGGTATTTTAAACTAAAGTACAGGTAGTTATCAAAATAATGGAAACACTTGAGATTCACAAGAAAAATCTACCGTTCATCTCAAAATAAGCGATCAATTGTTCTTTAACTTTAGTCATACAAAATATAGACTTCACCGGACATTTCCACATTGAAATTAAATCACTCATGCATTTGGGGGACGACAAGAAGGGGGTCGGAAGAAAAACCGCTTTTTGACCATAACTCTTCGAAAATAGCTCGGAATAAGCTATAAAGTTGAGTAATTAATTAGCATACTATGTATAATTACTGTTCAAATTTTTATGAACTTACCACTTATACTTCCGAAGATATGAAACATTTTTTTTTAAACGGCAATTTTATTTGAAGGTGTTTTGCTCATAACACGCAGAGTTTTTTTAACAAACCTTGTCAAAACTTCGGAAAAGATGATAAAATACAAGGGAAAGAACATACTAAAACGGTAAATAAAAATATTAAAAATTCGATGAGATCTGAACGTTAAAAGGAAATGATTTTAATAAAGATATCAGCGATCTAGTGAGCTGTATTTCATTCATTCGCAGACAATACATAAATGGCGAGGGGTTGTCCACAAATAGTGTGGTGACAATCAAGCATTTTTTTTTCAATGTTAAATTATATATAGTTTGAAAATTTATATTCGGCATAGAAGTCCCCATTTTGCCTATTCGGCCAAAAGCTCTTACACATAGGTGGCTAAAAGTATCCAGACACCCCCTGAAACGTTGGTTTTGAACGATGACGCAATATCCTTTTGTTTAAAAAAAGCTCTTTGTGGACAGTCCCTCACAATTTATGTATTGTCTGCGAATGAATGAAATACAGCTCACTAGATAGCTGATATCTTTTTCAATTTTCATGATATTCAACTGGAACTTTTTTTATAAGATGCTGTATAAATCAGGGTACAATATTTTTGTAGTTATAAATTTCTGTCATTTGCGCATTCGCCGTGAAGAATTATTTCCTTTTAACGTTCATATCTCATCGGATTTTTAATATTTTTATTTACCGTTTTAGTATGCTCTTTCTCTTGTATTTTGTCATCTTTCCTGAAGTTTTGATAAGGTTTGATCAAAAACTCGAGTTATTAGCAAAAACCCTTCAAATAAAATTGCTGTTTTTTAAAAAAATGGGTCATATCTTCGGAAGTAAGAGCGGTACGTTCATAAAAAATTGTACAGTAATTATACATAGTCGAGCCCGCTTAATGGAATAGCCAATTTGTCACGGAAAATTATTCTAATAAGCGGGATATTCCATTATCCGGGATTCCATCCCCCCCACACGACTTTCCAACTTGCATTTAAACCAAGAAAGCATTTAAATTTGCCTTAACCACAAGTATATTCATCAACAAGTATATAACGATTAACTTTAGACATATTAATTAATGGTAATTTAAATATATTAATTAATAATACTTTAAACATATTAAAATTTAGAAATTCAATTAAAAATGACCTTATTAAATGACCAGGAACGTTACAAGCCCGTTTCTCAGCAAACCAGCGAAGGAGAGCAGCATCTTCAACTTCTGATTCTTTACCTGTGTATTTTCTCTTTTGATTAAGGTTTTTGTTTAATTTCCAGTCGTTTAGAATTTTTTCTTTATTTTTCAACAATTTCGAAACTTGAGATTGCGATATCTCGAACTTTTTTTCAAGTTGTAACTGCGTACATTTACATTAGCATTTGAATATTCAATAAAATTCACTTTTTCTTTCAAAGTACGATCTTTTCGCTTAGAAGACATTATGAAGAGACAAGCACATGCACAGCCGAAGCAAAATTGGAAAATGATTTCAGAACATCAAAGTAGACTTATCGTTGCTCTTCTCGGAAGAGATTCGTCACAGATTCGTCTTCTTCACCGGTCTTTTACACCTGTTGGTTTGCCCATTACTCCTTTATTCTCTTATCTCTTCTTTGGGTCCCTAGAGGTAAAGCTTATTCGAAACTTATTGTTCATTCTCTGAAGCAGAAGGAGCGATACACAGTGGGGGCGACAAACAGTATACAACACTAGGGAAACATTCCTTTCAAATTCCAGGAGTCGCTTTTCTTGCCCTTGCACCCTTTCAATGAAGTAACAAAACATTATTTGGAAGCCGTCCATAAGCTTTACAATCATTATTGCTCTTTACTGGAGGAAAAATCCGGGAAAAAGGGTTGGAAATGGAAGGAGATCGACATCAGCGTGGCTAAAAATTATTCTTTTAACCGGGATTGCTTCCTAGCATGATATTCCTTTAACCGGGAAATTTAACACAGAAATGATTTACTACGGTTCGGGACATTGAGAATGTATTACATTAAGCGGGATATTCCATTAACCGATATTCCATTAAGCGGGTTCGACTGTAGTATGCTAATTAATTACTGAAATTTATAGTTTACTAACAGAACCCGGCAGACGTTGTTCTGCCTAGATGTATATTTCGTCTCCACATGGTGTTTTGGATGTAAAAATATATAAAGCGTTGTTGAAAATAGGCAGGAAAGATTTTAAAAATTCCCAAGCAAAGTTATCTTCCGATAAAGTTATTCAATAAAAAAGTTCATTTTCCTTTAAAACTATAAAACTATGTTCTGTAGAGTTGGAAAACACAGATGTCCACTTCTTAAAAAGTTAATAAAGTCACTTAGAAGGCTAAACTAAGCTTAACAACAATGGCGGATTTGTTGAAATTTTGCAATGTAAAGATGCAAATGATACTTATACTTGACAGTACGTGAAGAAACTTCTTAAAACAGGCCGACGCATCAAGATTAAGTTTCACCACTTTGGATCCAATTCCTTAACTTTTACTTTCAAATTTTCATTGTTGCGGAGTAGGGTTACCAGAAAAAAGTTTTGGCACATTGCTAAGCTTTGCCAAATCCACTTGCCGCCAATAATTGCTCACAGTGAAAAATTACCAAAACGCGGTTACTGGCCAGAAAAGCCAACCACTCTAACACACAAACACGCGCTGGATCCAAAGTGGTGAAACTTAATCCTGATGCGCCGGCTCGTCTATATAGGGGCCTTAAGAAAAGTAACACATCCTTTTGAAAAAGAGCATGGAGGAATGGTTGTACTTAAGTAATTTGATTGCATAAGCTATCGGGAAATACTCGTTCATACGCACAACCGTTTGAAAATTAAGTAACAACATATCTAATGCGAAGAAATGAGTTCCATAAATTTTGCACGTGTGACACAATTTGAGCAAGCATGAATATATTATTCGCAAGGCTGAAAACAATTTTAATGACCTATTTGGTGCTCAATACCCACCATTCCGTACGTTGTTAATAATTTTTAACATTGCGGTTAATGAGATATATAACGGACATGAAAAAGCAGACACCTTAAAAAATATGGTAGCATTTGAGTACTGCCATGCAATAATATGTTTGTCTGAGAAGGAAACATATTTAATCAGGTATTTATCATACACAAATACTTTTTTCTACTCTCGAAAACAAAAATAGTTGCGTAGCAACGCGCCTTGGAAAATTTCAATTATTGAAGGTTCTTGGCGCTATTTAAAAAGTCGCCAATTTGGTAGTTAAGTTGGGATACCTTGGATAATTCTGAACCCCTATCCCTTCCATAAATAAAGAAACTTACGTATTATCATTTTTGTGAAAGATAAATTGTCGCCAAATGCTGAGGTACTCTCTATGAAGCTGATTACTTTTTGGCAATCTGAAATCAATTTGAATATTATATTTGGCGCTAAATGTACACCATTCCGTAAGGCGTTAAAATAATTTCCAACATTGTGGTATATCATAGCAAATAGTATGGACATGAAAACGAACTATTGATTGGATATTTGGCGAGAAAATATAGCAACATACTTTGATTGAAAACAGCAATAGATATAAAGAATAGAATAGTGTTCGTCTGGAAAATAATGCATGACATCTAAGCCTCTACAAATCTAAAGGAGTTCCGAAATATGAAACTGAATCTCATTTGTTTTTAAAAAAAAATTAATCTGCTAATCAAATACCTTTTTTATCCTTTATACTTGAGATAGTTATTGGGAAAACTTCCATTATTGAGGGCTCTTAGCGCGATTCAGAAAAATCGCCAAATTTACGGTAGCAAGCAATTCCAACCAAGGAGGTTAAAGGGGAGGAGCTAAATCTCTGCTATCTAAAAGTGACAACGAATTCTCACCGCCGCCAGGGGAAAAGCTCCCTACTTCCTACGGGAGTCAATGTAAATGATACTGAATCTGTCATCTTTTTAAATGCTGATATGGGAAAGAAAAAAAAAATTTTTCAACTGGATTTTGGTGCAAATCTTCGATTGACATTATGAATTAAATATGATTTTCATCCCACGAAAATAGGTGGCGTATTCTTTGAGAAATAGGTTTAATCGAATGCACTTACCAACTTGCCAAATCTGACAGAATCTCATTTTTTAAAGCCTGCTGTTGGCAAGAATATTTCTATTTAAATTGGAATTTTGCTCAAACCATCGATTAACATCATGAACTAAATATATTTAATAAATATATTTAAACTAATAATTATTTTGTCTACTAAATATATTTAATTAATAACAAAATTAAATACTGACAAAATTAATTTTTTGCCTCATGCTTAATTTATCAACAATTTAGAGAACTGATTCTCAGCAAAAATTATATCGTACAATGCAAAGAAAATGTCACATACATGTCAAATTTGGCAAGTAGCTAGATGCGGTCGATTAAACATCTTTCTTAAAAAATACGGCAAAATTTCAGTGGGATCAAAGTCATATTTAGTTCATAATGTTAATCGATGGTTTACACCAAAATCCAGTTGAAAAAAAAAAATTTCTTTCCCATAGCAGCATTTAAAAAGATGACAGATTCAGTATCATTTACATTGACTCCCGTAGGAAGTAGGGAGCTTTTCCCCTGGCGGCGGTGAGAATTCGTTGCCACTTTCAAACAAGCGCATCCGTAGAACATTTCTCTCCTTCTTTCTACTCCGTGATTCCAACTATCTGCCAGAGAGTTGAGTTGAGACACTAAATACTCGATTGGATTGATGAAAGCCTTCGAAAATGGAGTTTTAAATTGAAATTACAAAGACAGAATCAGGTCTAAAATTGAAATAAAAAAATAACTACCCATCGGATTTTGTTGAAACTGGTCTCTAAACCTTACCAGTACCAAAAGGAACAAACGGTGAAAATTTCTGCCAAATCTCCCGGGTAGTTTCTGAGATCTTAGGGAACACCACACACACACACCAACATTCATTTTTATATATATATAGATTCCGAGCTATTTTCTAAGAGTTGTGGTCAAAAAGCGGTTTTTCTTCCGACCCCCCTTCTCGTCGTCCCCCAAATGCATGAGTGATTTAATTTCAATGTGGAAATGTCCGGTGAAGTCTATATTTTGTATGACTAAAGTTAAAGAACAATTGATCGCTTATTTTGCGATGAACGGTAGATTTTTCTTATGAATCTCAAGTGTTTCCATTATTTGATAATTGATCCATTATTTTGATAACTACCTGTACTTTAGTTTAAAATAACCTCATCAAGTTCCCGCTTGACCCTCAGTGCACGGAGATTTCAGATCACGAAGTGTACACAACTAACTAGATTCTTCGTTAACACATGCAATTTTCTCATCTTGAGATGAAACTATTTTAGATTTCAGTAGTAATAATGCTATTAAATATATTACTTTTATATTTGTAAGGAAAGTGCATTTTAATCTTTTATTCAGAGTTACATACATACAAACAAACTCACGTGTGAAACTAATAATCCTATAAATATAGTTTAAAATAATCCTAAATATAGTTAAAAAACTATTAAAAAAACGCTTTTAGAGTTAAACTAAAAAGAAGATTTCCCAAAACTGATGAATATCCGCAAAGTTTACATGCCATTATAATACATAAACATGTATTATAGTTTAGTCTTTAGTATTTATAACAGTATTAAATATATTACTTATATATTTGTAGAGAACGTGAATTTTATCTTTTATTCAGAGTTACATACCCACATACCCAGACCCACATGTGAAACTAATAAGAGCGTAGAAGAGTTAAGCGGTTTTTCTTCCGACCCCTCTTCTTGTCGTCCCCCACATGCATGGGTGATTTAATTTCAATGTGGAAATGTCCGATGAAGTCTATATTTTGTATGACTACTAAAGTTAAAGAACAATTGATCGCTTATTTTGCGATGAACGGTAGATTTTTCTTATGAATCTCAAGTGTTTCCATTATTTTGATAACTACCTGTAAGCAGGGGCGAACTGGCTCCCCCATAAGGGCGCTAACCCAAACCTCCAATTGGCGCACTTCAAAATAGCCCCCCCCCCCCCCCCCCACACACACACATTTTCTCCGGGAATTATCCGCAAGGGTCTCGATTTTTTTTTTTTTTACAGCAAAATTAAGTTTGGTATAATATGTGTTACAGAAGAGTACTTTGTCGAATAAATTGTTTCACCTGGGCGTTATCGCAACTACTATTCCTTTATAGATTGTATGTGCTTCAGAACTTACAAGACAAATGTGTAATCCTGTTCCTATCTTCATTGTAATACTTTTTATACACAATACGATTAGTTTTAAGCAAAACACAATTTTTATCACTCATTTCTAGCCTTTTTTCGTTATCCGCGATAACCGTGCCACCCAATTGCGCGGATAATTGGGAGTATACCGTAGTCAAATTATAAGTTAAACCTGCATAATAAATGAGTGTGAATATTTGGGTGTGGGTGTGTATGCTTCTCTTATACAAATCCAAAGTTTGCGCCGGATCTTTACCAAATTTCGTTCTAAAGTCCTTTGCTGGTTAGAAATTCACATTGAAGATTTTCGGAACATCGGAACTCAAAAAAATTCAAAGAGGCCTAAGTTTAAATTTTGAGTCATACTGCCTGTTAGCCAGTTTCGTAGGATTATATTGTGGAAATAACAACAATAAGTTTCCGTCGGATCTTTGTCAAATTTGTCACAAAGGTTTTTCAATACTCAGAAATTTCATATGGAGGGAGAGATAGGTGTGTTTAAAAAAATCCGATAAGGTCTCAATTTAAATTTTGAAATAGCTATTCCTTTACTTTGGCGTGAAATTGTACACAATTTTTTCTTTTATTTGAGCCTGATTAGTGAACATGCGTCTCTTGGCAAAACTTTAATTTTCACGGCAGACCGTGCAATGCCTGAGAAAACAGCTAGTAATATACAATGGCGATGTTTATTTTCTCATTTCGCAATTAAAGTTATATTTTTTACGAGCGTGTTACATTCTGAAATGTTTTATGGAAATTTTTTATACTTACTCTCATGCAGGGTCTCCAATAAAGCGTAAATAATAAAAAAAGCAAAATCTTGATAAAATCATCTTTATTAAATTGATTTAAGGCTAAAAAGATAAAATCCTTTAAAATAATACACCAATAAATAAAACATTTAGTTCACAGTAATACATCTCGCTCTATTTTAAACGCGTTTATTTTCATTAAAAAATTAAAGTTACTTCTTAAGCTACAATTTCTTTGTCCTCTGGTTCAAAATAAAAAATGCATTACTTATTTGTGATTGCTGTCTCAAATGCTTTTATAAATTCTAGATTCTGTATTGTTTTTCAGTGCAAAACAATTCAATTGCTTACTCATGCAGCTTTCTAACATCATAAAAATACCTATCTGAAGAATCTTTTGCCAACCGATTTCTCTAACCAGCATCACCGCACATGAATTCGTAACCTCAATCAAGGTAGATTGACACTTTGACTTGGCACACACACACACACACACAAAAGAGAGGAAAACGCACAAAAATAAGAGCGCTCACTTTGGTTTAAGACCATACTACCTATCCCTTTTGAAGCACTATGAATTCAAAGTTTATTTTTTACGCTATTCATTTGAACCTTGTTCTGAAACTTTTATTAAGTACTTCACCCGATTCGAACAAAAAAAAAAAAAAAAAAAACACCAAACTCGCACAGGTTCGAGGTTTTTTTTTGGCAAAGCTCCCCCTTTCCGACAAACGGCCGAAGTTTCGTCTGGGCGAAAGCGGAAAGCGGGTCGGAATCATGACGTCACGCAAGCATTTCCGACCGGTTGCGAGTTTCGTCTCTCTTTTCCGACCAAAAAGTAATCCGCCCGAGCGGAATTTTCTCGCCCACTGTCAGGTTGGCGGAAAGGGGATTTAAAGGCGGGAACGAAAGAATTTACTTGGTGTTTACAATGGCGTTTGGCCCGACTTCTGCGTATTTGCAGCTCCATGTTTTTGATTTGTTACTACAAAGAGAGTTGAGAAAAAAACAGAGCATTTAGAGACATGTGCAATCCATTCGATGAAGACGATTTCACTTTCATTCAATCTTTTTAACTTTCAAAACCAACTGCATATTTTTTAATCGACCTATCGGGGCCGTAACCAGACTATTATTTCGGGGAGGGTTTTACAAACTCTTTCCTCGGGAAATCTATATGATAAATGAAATTTGATATGTTCTATATTCTGTTGCTTTTTGTTACTGTAGATACTTAAGGGCATTAACATGGAAAAATAAAATAACATATCTTCCCAATGAAGTAAAATATTCTAATGTGTACAAAGCATCCTCACCCTAATTAAAAAGCTATATTGTGTGTGAAATTGTGTTCACTACAATAAAGATAAATATTGCAGATAAATCAATTAATTTGTACTATCATTCAACAATGAGAATTTCATTTCTCAAATGAAATTGGAAAGTAAATAAGAAAACTGAAAACAAAATAGTGATAAAATAATCTTATTTTTCAGCTAAAAGAGCATTAAAAAGCATTTTTGGGAATAGTTTTGAAAAATTTCGGAGGGGGTTTGAATCCTAAAAGCTCACCCCTTAAATACGGCCCTGAAACCTATGTACCTATGCCATGCTATTCCAAAGTTTTAACGGAGGAAAATAAATCAGGTTTTTAAATGCATTTTGCGTTCTACCATAACATGTCAAGATTTAATTCAAAATACACCTTGTTTAATTCAAGTCGTGTCTGATTTTATGAAAGTTAACTGGAAGTATTTGTGAAATATATAGTTGAATGAAGAAGTTGGTGATTAGTGGAATGTTTGTTTCTGAAGCCAAATTGGTAATTTGGTATAATGTCGTAGAAATTTAGATGGTTGTTTATTCGATAAAGAATGATTTTGTCGAAGAGTTTCGACAAAGTACTTAGTAGGCTTATAAGCCTGTATTTTTGTGGGAAACTTAGGTGAGCTTTGGGCTTTAATATAGGTGCTATAAGTGCATTTTTCCAGGAGTTAGGGAAATAGCCGAGGATGATGCCAGTGTTGGAAATTTGTGTAATGAACATCAGCATGTTGAAGGAGAGATTTTTGAGGATGAGATTATTAATACCATCTTCTCCAGGACTCTTATTCTTTTTTAGTTCTTTTATTTCATCACTAATTTCATTAGTGTTAATTCTAGGAGGTGGGATGGGAATGTAGTAACTTTCGAAGTAGAATAACTTTCATTCACTTCATCAATGAGGTTATTACAGTAGTGATGACTGCTATGAGTAAATTGTTGTTCTAGTGAGTCTGCGGTAATGTTAATTGGTAGTTTGATAGGTTTGTTAGTGATAGTCCTAGCTGGGTGGCTGCAATCTTAGCTTCATTTATTTTATCATTAATGAAGTTGATAGCTTCTTCAATGTTGTTGATATTTTGAATATGAGGGAAAGTCTGAGTGAGATTTTCCAGTGTAGTGGTGAATTTGTTTCAGTTGATGGTACTGATGGTTTTAGGTGTAAAGTTGTTTATATTATATGATTTAGGTGAAATTCGACAATTATGGGATTGTGATGAGAGCAAGCTCATGCAGGGAGTCAATAGTGAAGTAATTCGTGAAATTGGTAATAGCAAAATCAGCTGTTGTACTGGTGTTTTCATCACAGAAGTGAGTGGGGCTGTCAGGAGTAAGTTTTGAAAATTGTCGCTAGCACAAAGTTCAAAATTTTTTTTACCAAAAGTATTTGTTCTTCCAGAACTCCAATTACTGTGTTTAGCATTGAAGTTGCCAATTAATATTGTGATGTTGGACTTTTGTCACAGGAAATTTCAGCACTGACATTTTCATAAATAGAGTTAATTTTGGGCATTTATGTTTAAGAGCTTAGTGTACAAGAATGGCAGTACCGCTACCAGTATTTGTAAGTGTCTTCACGGTATGTGAAGTAGTCAGGAATGAAGAAGCTGTCATGTGGCTTTAAGTTTGTTTCTTGTTAACACATGATATCAGGCGAGTGGTTATCAATGAATTAAATGAGTTCAGAGATTTTAGTTTTGAATTTGTCCTGGATGCCATTGCAGTTCCAGGACGCAATTTTAAATTTTAAGTGACTACCCATAATGGAAGGAGTTTCTCATTTTTTGTAGCTCTCCTATGAGAGTGATAAGTGAATCATTTAAGGTGTCAAGTATGTTATTTTTTATTTTGTTTATTTCGGCTTTTTGTTGGGGGGTGGTTCTAGGAATTCCTTGTGAAGGCATGTTAAGAACATTGTTTTTTTATGTTATTCTTCATGTTATTAGTTCTATTTGGATCATTCCATGGATTTTGTGGAGTTTTGTTTTCACTTGTGGTGGGTTTTTGATTGAATTTTATTGTACCAATGTTGGTTTTTCGTGGTCTTTCAGGACATTTCGAATAATTTGATGTGTATGGACCACCGCAGAGGAAGCAAGTAGGGGGGAGATTACTATCTCTGACACATTGATCAGCTCTGTGGGGACCAGCACATTTCACACATACAGATAGTCTGTTACATTCATAACTACTGTGATTAAATTGTTGGCAGTTCCAACATTTGGATACTGTGTTCCTTTTTTTTAAAGGTTCTAGTGAGATTTTCAGATTGTCTAGGTATTGTTATCCATACAGTTTGTTTATGGTTGCTATGAGGTAAGTGAATTCAAAATGATGTGAGGGGGCATGAGTTTTCCCTTGTGTAGTCGAGTCAGATGAGCTAGAAGCAGGGTTTAAGCTGAGTTTCAAATTTTTTTAGCAAAAAAGCTCAAATTGGAGAAAAGGCTAAAGATTAATAAATAGTGAATCTGTTCACTATCTTTCTAATCTAGTCGTACTTCATCTCCTGTTGAAAGCTAAATTTAAAATTCACCCTTGAAATCTTGATAAAAATAAATTCATAGTAGGTACCATTTTTTCTTAATTTAAAGTGAAAATTTTAGACTTGCAATTCATATTAAAAGAACACAAGTGTCGGCTACCTCGTCTAGTGTTCAGCGACGTCTGACCGTGATGCGGTGGCCCCGGGTTCGAGTCCTGGCTGGGACATGGGCGTACTTTCTCTCTCTCCTGTCATTGTCCTTTCTGTGTGTGAAAGTGTGTTATGAATGGATGCCTACCCTATGAACGGGTCCTTATGGCATGTGTGTTGAGCTAAAATCGGTCTTCCGCCTAAATGGTGCTCGTAAAAAGGAAGCCGTATCTATCCTGCCTTAAATCGAGCAGATTTCATCTACTCGGGCTCGGATACCCGAGTGGTATTAGAAACAACAGAACACAAGTTTTTTTTTAATCGTTAATAATGCATTTATAGGAGGGATTTTGTGCCCATTAAGACAATATATTGTTGAATTTAATAGCATTTTCTACATGTTGAATAAAATTTATAATAAGATTAAGTTAGGTATCGTCATGCTTGCTCTCTCTCTCAGATCGTGCATTGTTTTTTATACTTATTATATTAAAGCAAAAAAGGCCTTGCTTCATTTTCGCATTTTTCAAAAAATGCGACCAAGGCGGAAACCCTGACTAGAAGCCCCCACAGACTAGAAACTTGGCACAAAATTCGAATGTATCCCCGTGAACTGCACCTCAAAGGCCGAATTCTAAATTTTGAATTAGTTATTTTGAAATTAATTAATTAGTCTCATTTTTTGGTGTATTCTGCATAATTGCGGGGGAGGGGGGACTTTCCTCCACCCCCTAACATTATACATGGCTGGAAAGTTTTTTGGAAAAAGAAAAGTATTTGCCATGTTTCTATCCGTTAATTAGAACAGGAGATATTAATTACTCAAATTTAGATGCAACTCTAAACGCAAAACTGAAACACTAGGTCCATTTTCCAGACAAACTTCTCTTTCGCCCCTGAAGTTACACAGTGGTTTAAATTTGCGCTTAGAATTAAGCTTTGAAAATGACTAAATTTGAGTAATCAAAATCTGCTACTTCCTTAACTTAATGCCTTTTTGATGAATTTGACGAATTGTTTTAAACTTTAACAGGACTTTTAGTGGAATTTAAAAGGTTGTGGAGCACATTTGAATTAAAGAACATGATAATTTTACTTTAGAAGGTTGGAGTAAATTTAAATTTAATCAGTTGACTTCTTTCAAATTTATTGCACGGGCATCGCTGTGCGGGTACTGCTAGCGTTGTGCAAACCTTGAATTTAAAACGTCTAACACATATTACACTGCCCAAAGAAATCCACCATGATTTCAAATTGCTGGGCCGAAGTTTTAATTTTATTTATGTTGGTCATACAGCGCGATGAATTTTCAACTGCACGTAATAAAAACAAACAACTGATCCTGACGACAGAGGATAGGCAACAAGATGATTGGCTGCGATGAGCAGCGACGAAACATCCGGCTGAGTGCCTAGAAGAATAACGCAACTTCCGGGCGGAATGCCTAGGAAGTTTTCTGCCCATCTCTCGCCCTCGACACGAAACTCGCTACACCAGCTTTGGTCGAAAAGTTCTCCCCTTTTCCGACCGGCGAAAACGCTTCTCGACCCGCCTTCCGCCCGAGACGAAACTTCGGCCGAAAATATCACGTCTGGGGTGTAGTAAATAAAAGTTAATTATAACAGGTACATTATTGAGTATAACCATCTTCTTCAATCTTTTATAAATTGCGTTCCGTGCTTCGAACGTAAAGATTTTTTAAAAAAAAAGGGGGGGGGGGGCTTTGTTCACGGTGCAAGGACGCACAGACCGGAGGGCGCTAACTTTGGATGAGTTCTCCCTTAAAGACCACCTATCACTTCTGGGGTACAATAAGAACCGCCTTCTGATAACGCTTATTGACTACTTTACATGTTTCAAACGGGAAAAAAGTAAAAAATAAGTAGTTAACTAAAGTTGAAGGCGCACTGGCAGTGTAGGAAGCGGTACTTTTCAAACTGTTAGGGGTTGCTTTCAAACCTTTAAAATTATTTAAAAAAAGAAAAAAACGGAGCACACGTTTTGAGGGCGCACCTGCCCGCGGGCAGGTGGCTTCTACGGCCAGTCCGCCTCTGCCTGTAAGTGTAGTTTACAAACAAGTGACAGACCTACTGTTTAGCTGTGTGTTGCGCGCCTGGCAGTCACGATCACTTCCATTTGAAAAAGGGGTGATAGGATAAGGAGACGCACTTGCCGGTGCTTTCGCTTCTTACTTCCTGTTGAATGTTACTTCGCATTTCTCCCCTATTTTGAGGAAATCCAACGAGACCTCAGGCATGCGCAGATGCGAGGAAGGTTTTACGATAAAAGATTAGACAGTATGGGCGAATGAACTGGAGGCTCATAAAGTGCACCTCAAGATGGGAAAAGGACCCCATAGCACTAGACCTAAATCCTTGAAATCTGGTATAAAAATTAATCAAAATATAAACTTCGATTTTTTTTTTAATTTCCAAATTAGTTTCTTTCTTTCTTTTTTTAAAATTTCCGAATAAGTTTCTTTTATTTTCTTTTATTTCATACTGATGTTCCATTTTCAATCATTTAAAAAAAGTATTATTTACTATACTCTCCGTGTTTTTTACCACTAAGTAGAATAACAACATACTGTCCGCAAATATGCTTGTTTTGATTGGATTTGTTTGTTCTTAATG
>JAXGGA010016428.1:0-26683 GCA_038373865.1 Uloborus plumipes | reverse complement strand
GCCCTTTCATCTGCACATCATCACAGCTGTAGCTTACATGAGTGATTCTGGAATTTTTATTGATTGTTGTGTGATTTTTTCTAAGTGTGAACGTGGCCACAACACTCACCAAAGGAGAATAAAATATCTAACAACATTTTTGAGCAAATATGTCTTGTCATTTATTTATTTATTACGAAATAACGTATTTCTTATACCATTAACCCATGTTTGCACACCTCTTGAAAAATTGTCATTTTACCTCTTTTTGGAATCATACAGGTTTAGAACACTAAGACATACATTTCTTTTTTTTTTTAATCATTTTAATTTTCATCACCTACACGAAAGTATTTGAACGGGCACTAAAATTACCCATTTTGAGGCAACAGGTAAATCGGTAGGGATTGAAATGAAAGTGGTGGCCCGTTCTTGAACCACTTCTTCGCCTTTTTCATGTTTGGGGAATAATATAGAATGTCGAAACTATTTTTGAGCCTTTTCCAGGCTTGGAAGGTTTCCGTTCCATTTCAGAGAGGCAGATGCGCTTTGACTGCTTTGGTGTTCTGATGTACGGTTCGAATTTATATATTTAAGTGGTGTGTCTTTTTTCTCAATGCTTTGAACTATTACGTTGGTTACTTGTTAAACAATGTGCTCTAGAGTGAATAGTTTTTGGATCCCGCGTTATTAATTGTAAACAAAGTGTTCTGGAACCTCTCCGCTTCTAGAAAGTAAATTCCAGCACTATATCCAAAAGTTATCAAGCTAAAATCTTTTTTCATGTTTTTTGATGCAGAATACCATTGCTATTCGATTTGCCTAAGATTACTCGAGATTTAAAAGCCAAACAAATGCAATGTTTGAATAAAATATTTAAAACTCCTCATTAAATATTATATTAATTTATAAAAGGATCTGCTTGTATAAAGTATCAAGTTATTGGTAGCTCGAGGTATAGGAACTTCCCACAGCTTTCTCAAGAGTTTGACGCTCAATGAAAATTTCGACATGAAATAATATTTGATGAAGGGTGAAGTGAAAAATGAAAATACCATGCGGCCATGCTGACTTACCGTTTCCATGGCTGGGAGAAGATGCTGAATTTTCTGGTGGGGAGGAATCAGAAGAACTTTCTCCAGTTTCACTCGCCTCCCCATTGCTACTATACTCAGCATTATCAGTGTCCCCATTGTCTCCATAATCTTGATCGTAGTTTTGGTATTCACTCTGCTGGGAAATCGTGCCCCCGTCGTCTTGTGGATAATCATCATCAGAGCTCTGACCGTAATCGTCGTAGCCTCCATTTTGTTGGTCGTTGTCTTGATATTGGGATGCTTGTTGAGCTGCATCTTGCCGAGCTATACTCTCTTGTATCGCTTTCTGAAACATATTCGCAACATTTTGACCGGCTTGGGGAGGTACATTTCCCTGTTGACGGCTGTTTGCATTGTTGTTGTTTCCATCAGCTCCTTGTCTTGAAGCTAAAAAAAAAATATATTTATCAATTTTACAATAATTGGCTGCATCAGCAAGCAGTAGTAGCTAATTATAGTGATATTAAACTTTAAGACTTTTTAATCAGATGGCAGCTGATAAGTTATTAATAACTATATGGCCTGTTTTTGAACATTTATTTAAGGCATGATTTCAATTTTGGTGCTCCAAAAAAAAGCTATTATTATGACTTTTTCATAAGATTACAAATAAAATTATTAATGTTGAGTCAGTCATGCTTAATACGTATGCTCTTGAAATAAATTTAAAAATTGTTAGTGTATATTTTATGTACTTTTAGCATACAAAATCATAATTTGAATTTAGTAGGGTGGTCTGCAATGGTAAAAATTGAAAAACGAGCTATTAAAAGAAAAAAAAATTAGTTTTACTAGAAACCGATTGAAATTTAATTGTTTTTTTATTTTTGCTCTTTTTCTTTTCGGAAAAAAAAACTGAGAAATACAAGCATTTTTTTTCGCCCCACCCCATTTATTCCCCGTAATTATTTTAAATTTGCATATACGTTAAAAGTTCTAGTTCAGTCAGCTTGTGATCTATTGAATACAAACATTTAGAAATATTCTCTTTTTGATGGCTCATCTTTGAAAGTTTAATAAGAGTAATCCCAAAAATTTTATATCTGGTTATAAAAAATAAGAAAAACAAGAAACGTTACTTTAGTAATAAGCAAAAAAAAAGTGATAATTGAATGAAAGGTTACGCTAATCCTTTTAAATAACCAATAGTTAGCTAAAAGACACCTTTTTTGATGAAAAAATAAGAAAGAAAGGGTTTGTGCTATTACGAGATGTGAAGATACCATATAAAGTATATAGAAATTGAAGACATTATGAAAGAGAAAAAATACACGAGTCATGGCATTTATAAGTAGCTTCAGAGAGAGAGAGAGAAAGAAACAGAATTTTTAAAAAACTAACGAAAAATTTCAAAACGGACAATATACCGCTCTGAAAATAAAAATGGTACCTGGGAATAAATAGCATGATATTTTATTGCTCTTTTTTAAGTTTGACTTTTTACTGTATTTGTTTAAAGCATAGTTTAACAATAAACGAGTTTATTTGTTTTATTTCATCTGCAAATACTAATCTTTTTTCCTGCAGGTATACTACAATAAGCTCCACGAGTCACTTGGTAATTAATATGCATACTATTCAAATATTTCGATTCATTTAAATTTAACTAAGCATCACTTTCTCAAAATATTTTTCTCAGTGATTAATAACTAATTGAATAGTGAAATATATTATGATCCATTATGCCATGTGAGTAAATGGGTTTCAGGATATTATTTACTATAAGGCATCGAAATAAGTTCGTAATGATATTTGAAATGATACCTAGTATATCAGTATATTATGCCTAGGTATTCAGTTTTTCAAATCTAACGAATTGTTCAGTCAGAAAAAAAAATATGTTGCTACGGCAACGGATGCAATACCTTTAGAACACTTAATATTTCATTACAGGTTAAAAGTTGAGGCTTTTTCATCTGAACTAATATGTATAAACTTTAACAACTAACATTACGTATGAATTGATCGAAGTGTGACTCCAAAGAAGGTAAAAAGTTGCCATAAAAATTTCAGTCAAATTTCTCAACCTTTTTTCCCTCCTGTAAATGACATTATGTATTTTTAAGAATAATAAAAAAATAATAATGATCAAAAAAAAATATTATGATTGCGTTTCTATTTAAATTTTCCAATTTTTGTGCCTGAAATTATTTACAGTTGCGTTTTTCAAATTAAATTCGAACTTTGATCACCATTATTAGTAAATGAATTATAGTTTGCACAGCATCTGGCTATAATGTTGGAAAAGAAACTATACATTCGTTGAAACAGCTCCCTCACCCTTTTTTTTTTAATTTTAAGTTTTGTTTTTATGTGTTTCAATTTCTAAGTCATAACTTTTCGTTTTATTTGGCGATTAGATTGCCTAAATTATTTCTGAAAATCAGTTTAAGATCAGCCTTTCGCTTCAGAGAAAATTATGTGAAAAAAAATTTGTTTTGTACAATTGTAAAAAAAGCAAATTTTGGATATTGCATTTTTTTATTGATTTAATTTTTTTTCTGAAAAATATTTGTCTTGAATTTAATAATATTTTTAAAACTAAAATACATCTGAAACCGTTAGAATTACCGTTATGACATGTAATAAAACATGTTACTGCATACTAATTTAAAACATGCATTCTGTTTTTAGCAGAAAACTACTCTGAATAAATACGATGTTTTTTGATTTTTAAAATTAAAGTTTTCAATTCCATTAAAAATGCAATGGAGGAGAAACTGATGTAGTTACTCTTTTTAAACGAGACTCTTATGATATTTCTATTAGTTGTGATAGATATATTTCGTTTTTCTTCCATAATTTTGTTTTATTTATTTATTAGAAAAATAAAATATTAAAAAAAGAAAACAATTCATTTATTGCACAGAATGTATATACTTTTTTTAAAAACAATATGCAAAGACTTACATTGATTTTGAGGCCAAGGGTACGGTTCTGAAAAGGAAACAACGAGCAATTAGTTACAATTAAATCTATCGCTCACATAATTATAAGTCATAAGTTCATAAAGTTTTTTCATGGTAGACTAGTTGTAAAGTCTACTATTAACAAATTGAAACACACACTCACTCACACTCACACACACACAAAGTAATTATTGATAACCAAATAAAGATAGTAGGGGAATGTTGAGCAAAGGGAAATATTTAAGATAATATCCCAGGTAGCACAAATAACCTTTAAACGTTTTATAAACGTTTTTAAGCGGTTGTTACAACGTTAATAACCATTTTACAACCTTTATAAAACGAAGTGTGCTACTTGGGATGCCTGTTTCAAAACGAACAAATTAGAAATTTGTTCTGAAAATTATTGTATGTCAAGAAGGAATAATGTATTTTGTAATACAACTATCATTGAAATGTTATTTTCATTTTTGGCAGCATTCTGCACCTTTAAATAAAGGTGAATTTTTTTCATCTCTAATAAACATGGGGCAAAGAGACAAATACAATACTTTTGTAATGAAACATTTGAGCATCGTTTCGAAATCAGCTTTGGAATAGGGGCTTCTGAAATTCCTTGATTTGGTACGTTTTCTACCATAATAGTTCTACCATAATAGTACGTTTTCTACCATTTCCTAGGTCCTTTTATTTTATTGATTTTCATGTTAGAAAATAAAACTTACTTCAGTTACAATAAAATAAAGACATTTAGCAAGAGGAAAATAAAAGTAGGTTGAGCATCTTAATTAGTTTGCTAGTTGATGAGAAAAGCAAGTTTCAGGTGTGCTTAGTTTAATCAGAATAGATCATTAACAGATAGTGCTCCAAATGAGTACCAAGGGACTGATTGCAAGCTATAAACAAAAAATTGTTTTATTTGAATTGAAAACATTTTTTTATAGCAAATTAAATGTTGCATACAGTTTACAAATGACTGCGTCCTCAATTAAAACCAAATAAGTCAAACCTGACGGAATTGAAGTGACTCAAAAGATTCCTTAAAAGTGATTTTAGCAACCCAATAAAAAACACATTAATATAAAAAGTGAAAGTAAAAATTAAGTACTCAGATTTTAATACACTAATTTGAGTGTATTAAAATCTGACACACAAATATTTCAATTATTATTTTTTTTATTAATACAGAACAGTTCATGTGAAATGAACTTGCAATAAGAAACAAAAAATGTGACTGAAAAAGGTATCACATATGATTGCTTCGAAATGTCTAAATCAGCATTTCACAATCTTTTATTAGCTCACGAATCACTTACACACATTTTGCTAAATTGAACGACTTCGTAAAAATGATTGTCTTTTGTGAAGTTTTTCAATTGCGAGCTTATTTATTTAGTTGGAAAATATTTTATAGGTCACCATGTAATGTATGCATATCACGCAACGAAAGAAATTCCATTAAAACAAGCCTGAACATTGTGTCAGATTATAACCTCACTGAAATTGTAAAGTCATTATAGCATACAAGCATATTACGCAAGTGTTTGCTCAAAGCTTCATATTTTTAATTTTTTTCTACACATTTCGTTACTAATAAATGTTTTTAATTAGTTTTAATGCACAGAGTTAAAATAAAAGCTTTTAATTTCTTCTCTTGGTATAATCAGACTTTTTACAAAGTATATTTAATGCAATTTTTGCGCTTGTTTCGAAAAGCATTAATTTATGGAAATATTCTCATAGCGAGCTGCTAAATTTAAAAGTGCATTCTAAACAATGAGCGGTATTGATTGCCGGATCATCGGCTGAACAACACTGTACAGCAGATTTAATTAATTTTTTTTATTACACTGCAAAAATAAACCGTTCTTTTTACAGTATAATACTGACAGCAGAGATTTCAATTTAAAACTGTAAAATGCTCAGTAATGAACTGTAAAACTAGCAATTTTACAGTTTATTACCACAAAATTATCTGTTTTACTTTGTAAAAATAACAGTATAACAGGCAGCAAAGGTTCCAGTTTAAAACTGTAAAATGCACAGTAATAAACTAATATTAGCAACTTTACAGTTTATTACCGTAAAGCAGCAATTTTAGAATTTATTATTGTAAAGTTAGCAATTTTAGTTTGTTACCGTAAAATGGGGTGAATCGGAACATTTTTCAGCTTTGATTGCAAAAAAATCAGTTAAAAGATTTTTTTCTAATTTGATTTTCTGGGTAAAAACTTCGGTCTTGCTTTACTTTTGATATTCCAAGCAAAGACAAAACATTTTGAGCAGTTATTATTAAAATATATAGGAAATTAATGGGTGTTCCGAATCACCCCGCTGATAGGGGTCAATCGGAACACATGTTAAAATTTTTATTTTTTTTCCATTTAACCTGTAATAGGTCTCACAAACATGAGTAATGTTGATGGGGGAGAATGAGAACAGATAATTACTGTCAAATAAAAGTATAATTTCAATACCAGTAAACGTTTATAATTTGTCAAAAATCAAAATAATTTTGAACTTATGAAAAATGAAAAGTAATTTTAAGAAATGCTTTTAAATTGAAATACAAAGATTTAACATGAATGGAAGTCACTCATGTTGTCCACAAATATGTACTTGTCCTTAAAACTAGCAATTATGACTTGGCTTAAGTTTTTTCATAGCATCTTCTTGGATGAACTCTGCCTTTTCTTTAGTTTCTTGAAATCTCTGGGCTTCGGGGATTGTCCTGAAAGATTTTAACGCTTATTCATGACTGTCTGTATACTGGCCTTTTGCTATATAAAGTCTCTATATGACTTTCCCCTCGTATTTTAAGTAAAAAGAAGTCTCCTGGAGAAAAAATCTTTTGAAATCTGCAACTTTTTGTCATTCTAAGATCTAGTTGCTCACGAGAAGGGATAAATAGTAATAAATCCTTGTCCTTTTCTTGATTAGAAGAATTGGGGTTAGAATCTTGATTTTTCAAACAGTTTCCTTCAAATAAGTTTGAATTGGAACAACAGAACAAATGTTCCGATTCACCCCACAATTTTTTTTCCTATGGCATTTTTCAGAATTCTTCATTTTTATGAACCAATTTATAAAAAATGTAAATTCTAATGAGGTAATCTGTTGTTCAGATACATGTATAATTGAAACATACCACTGTTAGGTTTAAAATATAAGAAGGTTTGTTCTTGCATATGAAGTTTTGCAGTCTATGAAAATGTGATGTTTTCTAGCATTCCACGTGCAGCCTTCTTTATAAACCAGTAGCGTTGCCAGATTGACAAAAGTAATTTTTTCCTGCTTCCTATGATCTTACCTTTCTTTAAAAAAAATTAATGGCGAAAAATACCCAATAGTATATTATTGAAGAATTTCTTGGTACGGGCGGGAAGTTTTGTTCCGATTGACCCCGCTGTTCCTATACACCCCATTTTACGGTACTGTAAAATTAGCAAATTAGCAATTTTTACAGTTTGTAACAATAAAATTAGCTGCATTATACTGTAAAAACATCTATTTTTACAGTATAATTCAAGGAAAATACTGTTTGTTTTGATTTTTGTTTTTCATGTCCACCAATATCCATAATTTTTTGCTTACCACTAGCTAGAAAGTCGCATATCATCAATGGTACGTGTACCACAGCTTGGGAAACGCTGGTCTAAATAATAGAAGTAACATTTGATTCTATTTGATACCATGCTAATGTGCTCCCCAGTTAAATAAATGTTTAAATATGAAAAAGAGAGGGTGGGTCCTACCTCCACCGTGGTCAAGCCTCCCTACTCATTTTTGTATTGACTAAATTAGTTTTAATTTCATTTAACTCGGATTAATAGAGGAATGTAGGACAAAGTGAAATAGCTAAAATAACATACCTGTTTGAAAATGAACAAATTAGAAATGTCCTCAAAAAACTATTATGCATAAAGAAGAAATGATGCATTTTATGAAACAACTTGCATTGAAATGTTTCTTGTAACTTTAAAAAAAGGTGGATAAAAACCATGGGGCAATGTGAAAAATAAAATACTTTTTTTAACGAAATATTTTTTATTTGATTGTAAAAAATATTTTTCATCAAATAAACGAGTGTAAATGAGCGAATAAATAAGCATATTAAGTAATTATTTAATAAATATGTGAGAAAAAATAAATAGGTGAATAAAACAGTGAACGAATCAGAAAATAAATGAATTAATGAATAAACTAGCAAATTAATAAGTTAAGAATATTAATGAATCGATAGATGAAGAAATATATAAAGAATTAAATAAATGAACGAATAAGTAAACGAAATAACCTCTTTCACTTTCTCCCGCGTGCATTTGACAAATTGCATTAAACATTTAAAATTGAAGCATGCCTAATATGAATGCAATAAGTAGCTACTGCACTGGACATCAGTAGATCTCAATTAAAACTATAAATGATAATAATAAGAAATTTATCAATTTAAAACAACAATAAATATTTTTGATAAACTAAGAACAAATAAATATGTATCAAATTTTTAAAATGACTGGTATTATTTTTCGTTGATATTTAGAGCTATTTATTTTTTCATTAGAACCAGCTACATGTTTAGGAACTTAGTTAAATTATTGCTAGATAGGTGGCGATTTAAACAATGAAATTATTTTACCATTTCATTTTTCCCTACATTCTTCTACTTCAAAAGATTTATTAAACTTTTCTTTTGAAAAAAATGCTAGAAACTTCATTTCGTTGCTGATCATAAGAGCGTATTCATTCATAATGCATCATCATTTCATCTTAAGAGCTTATTCAATTGTGTCTCAACTTGACTCTCATTGAATTGATAAGTTTCAAGCTTTTTTTCAAACCTATTTGCTCTTTAGCGTAAAACAAATTATGCCTACTTTGTTGCCATAATTATTTTTTGTTAAGGAGTTTTTTTTTTCTTTTTTGCATAAAATAAACTACGACAGCAAATATGATAGAATTAGGATTGTAAATAAGCGGTTGTTAGTCTCATTTTGCGACTTATCTTTCGAATCGGAAAGTTTTGTACTTGCTACTTTATTTCTGTATATTTTTGGATTATTATTTAACTTAAGACTTTAGATATGAAAATTATGAACGATCATTCTAAAAATCAATGTAAATTTTAGAAATTTAACACCAATTATATACCGAGACATTTTAATGAAATTATTTAGAATGTTGTTTGTTTTCTTTTTTTTTTTCTGTTATGGAATAAATATATTGTTTTTTATATAAAACTTTTTTCAACACCATTTTTTATTTAATATTACAAAAGCGCACGTTTTGCACTAAATGAAGAATTTATTTTGGACGATGGCTTCATTTATCAGGGTGTAAATTTAAAACATTACGGTTTATTAGTTTTTTTTGCATGATATACAGCAGAGGTTTTTAAAGTGTGATTTGTGGACCTCCGGGGGTCCGCGAGCTCATGTCAGGATGTTCCCAGGGATATCCAGCTAAAACGTATAAAATGATTGAAATTGAAGGATGTTACAATATTTATCGCTATATATTTAAAAAACAAGAAGTTCTGTCAAGAACTAAACCAGCCTACTTTCCCGTACATGGTCATCGGCATTCTAGCATCTGATCATTGTTCTCTTAATTATCTGAGACTAAAAATTATGTCAAACATACCTTTTTAGCACTTAAAGCTGATTTCTAAAAGCAAAATATACCCCTCTCATCAGATGAAATAGACACATAAAAAGTAAATAAATGAATAAATAAAGTTTTGTCGCACCTTTTAAAGAATGTAACTGTTACAGTTCTTCCGTAGAAAAATTCCTCAATTGTTTTCAAAAAAAAAAAAAAAATAAATAAATAAATAAATAAAAGTACAAAGTACATCAAAACACATTTTATCAAAGAAAGGAAAAAAAAAAGAAAAAAAAAACTCGTCCGTTGATAAAATGTCTCGAATTTCACTTTTAATCCGTTGCCAGTTGTTAAATACAAACAAAGAATAAAACACCCTTGTGAATGAAACATTTTTATTACAAAAAAAATCGTCTGCCAAAAATAATAATAATAATAAATAAATAAAATAAAACAAATGAATAAATAAACAAAAAATTGTCTGCACAGTCAGTCATTTTTTTCTGAGCCTGCATTTCCGCCATGTTTGCGGAGTCGGAGTCGGAATCAGAGTCCTCACAGAAGATTACTCAGAAAAGTACTTTGCAAACATTATTTATCAAAACCATTTTCTTACAAAGTTAGTTTGAAGGAAATCCGACTTTAAGTTCAGGATCAACATTCAACTTAAATTCCCCGTAGGTGCTAATGTTAAATTTTTTTTCTGAAAGCATCGCGGGACAGGTTGTTTGAACGGTTCAAAGTTGAACTAAAAATTGTTCAAATCGAAAAATCAAATATGGGAATGAGCTGTACTCTCCGAGATCTTTCCAACAAAAAAAAAAGTTTATTCCATTCGGATGGTTCACTCAGAAGTTATTAGGTGGGGAAAGGTTGCTTGAACGGTTCAATGTTGAACGAAAAAATGTTCAAATTGAAAATTTAAATACGGTAATGAAGTATCCTTGCTGAGATCCTTCGAACAAAAAAAAAAAAAAAAATATTTAAATCGGACTGTTCACTCAAAAGTTATTAGGGGTGACAGCTTGCTTGAGCGGTTCAATGTTAAACAAAAAATTGTTCAAATCGGAAATGTAAATACGGGAATGAAGTATCCTTGATAAGACCTTTCGAACAAAAAGAAGTTTGTTCAAATCGGACTGTTCACTCAAAAGTTAGCATCGCGGGACAGGTTGTTTGAACGGTTCAAAGTTGAACCAAAAATTGTTTAAATCGAAAAATCAAATACGGGAATGAGCTGTACTCGCCGAGATCTTTCCAACAAAAAAAAATTTGTCCAAATCGGAATGTTCGTTCAAAAGTTATTAGGGGGGGGGGACAGACAGACCGACAGACCGACAGACCGACCGACAGACAGACAGACACACAAATTCCCCATCTCAATACCCTACTTTCAAATTTTTAATTTTTCGATATTCATTTTACCTTTTTATTTTTTTAACTTGGCGATATTTTTTGCACTTGGCGATATTTTTTTTTACTTGGCGATATTTTTTGGACTTGGCGATATTTTTTTTTTACTTGGCGACATTTTTTGGACTTGGCGATATTTTTTTTACTTGGCGATATTTTTTGGACTTGGCGATATTTTTTAGATGCATTAAGCTACTTTTAATACTTTTTTCGTCTTTCTTTTGTTTTTAACGGGAAAGTAGGCTAAAAAGTCAGTTTAAAGATATTGTGAAAAGATGTTTGTGGCTGGCTTGCGTCCAGGTGGCCCCTTAGCATCTACAGACTTGAAACTTGGCATAAAATTAGTTTGAGCCCCGTAGATTTGCACCTTGGAGCCATTTTTCTCAATTTCGAATTAGTTTTTTTTTTTTTTGAAATAATTTTTTAAGCATAAATTTCCCATACTTCACCAAAGTGTGGGGCAAAAAGAATCCCCCCACTTACTTATGTTAAATATCGTTGGAAAGCGATTTTTTTTTCTGAAGAAGAAGATGTTTGTTCCATTTCTCTCCGTTAATTAGAACAGGAGATAGAAGTGATTCTAATTTAGTCATTTTTCAAATCTCACCTCGAGCAAAATTATATTACATTCAACCAAACGGCTCCAAAACTTTTCTAACAAGATCGTGTTTGACAAGTAAAACCGGGGACTCTTCGTTTTGTTTATTGCTTGACTTAATTCAACAAAATATACACGATTGCTTATATTTTCTTTCTTTTTTTTTTGACATTTAGCTTGATTTAATTCAACAAAATATACACGATTGCTTTTTTTTTTTTTTTTTTGACATTTAAGAAAAGTTGTCATTTTTCTTACGGTATTTTATTTTGCTTACGTGATTTCATATAAGTTACATTGCGTATTTGAGGTTGTCTTTTTCTGCGAGGGAAAGGAGCTGGATTTTGTTGTTTGGGCCAGATTTTTACTATGTTTTTAAATTGTGTTTATATTTTTTTCATTTTTAAATCAGGATGGGGGTCTCTTTTATTTATTTGGCGAATTGTTCTAAATTGTAAATTAACGGTTTATGTGCTTTTAAAGAGTATATGAGCATTTCAGTTAAAGAAAATGATTATTTTACATCAAGATGGTTGAATTATTTTCTTTTTTTAGCGGGGACGCAGTATTTGGTAGCATATAGTCGATTTGACTCCAAACCAGCAGAAGCAAATTGGTGATCGAGCCGTCGAAGGCGGTGAGGTAGTAACCGCAGGCGACGGTCGGGGGTTAGTGAGTTAAGCGGGCAGGGGGTGGAGCTCCCTAGTATTAAAAAAAATCACATTTAAAAAGGAATTAAAAAAAGTTCTTGCTAACGTACATGAAGGGCGTAACATCATCCTTTCCCACTCGAAATCTTAATTTTAACACATGTTTCCAATCCTTAAATAGTATTTCATACTTAACTCACAAGAAAAATGAGCACACTTTAACTAGGATAACATTGCTTTGTTCACAAAGCAAAGATTAAAAGATGGTAATTAATAGTAAACTTATCGTAAAAAATAGGGATAATATTTTTATTCTTAACTGTTTTTCGAATGTTTACTTTCATTGCTCGAAATAATAAAGTTAAGTAATGAGAACTGGATAAAAGCTCTAAAGCAAAAACAAAACAATATATAAATAAATTTGAAAGGTAAAAAAACCCCATAAAAACGTATTAGAAAAAATAAATGAATCAAATATTTTTTTAGCGCAAGAGGGAAAGAGGGAGGGGTCCACAAAGTAGCTAATTTTTATTAGGACGGTGGAGGTCTGAATTTTTGGAACCTCTGAATACAGTATGAATAGAAAATCTGAGAACATCACCTGATAATTATACAAAATTATAATTTTTAGGCACAAGAAATAATTAACTGTAGAGCAGAGAAATTTGAAACGAGGTAACAATTTCAATAACATAAATAATTAATCAAGTAAATAAAGAAAGGAATAATGAAATAGATGAAGGAAATAAACAAATAAAACTTAACGATTCAAAACTGGCTGCCATCTCTGATTTTGAAATTTTATTTATCAGACACATTTTTTTGAGACAGCATTACAGAAATAGGGGAATGCGGAGGCAAATTAAAATAATCAATATAATTTACTTGTCTCAAATTAACAAATTGGAAATTTGTTCTGAAAATGATTGTACATATAGTAAATATAAGTAATAATATAATTTGCGTTGAAATATTATTTTTCATTTTTGGCATTTATTTTGTACATAAAAAAAAAAAATTGAAAAAATTTTTCGCCTTTAAAAGCCATGGGGCAAATTAAAAAATAATTTTTTGTTGATCTTTAGAATTATTATTATTATTTTTTTTTTTGTTGTAATCAATCATAGCTTTAGGATCTTAATAGAAATATTGCTAGATAAGTGGCTCTGCAAACGGGGAAAATATTTTACCATTTCACTTTGCCCCATGTCCCCTTACATTTCATTTTAGTAGTTTCACTCCTAATAATACTTGCTTGTAATTTTTAATGACTCAAAATTGTTTTAATTTTAACATCTGGGAGTAAAAAGCTTTTAATGTGATAGGGATTTGATACTTTGATTTTAACTAATAATGACTTTGCTTTTATGAATTAGGTGACTTAAAATGCTGAATCGAAAAATCTTTTCTTATTTTAGACCATGAACTAGATAGCGTATTAGTTATCAATTAAGCTGGTGCGAACAAGGAAAAAAAACTTTACGCTCTTTCGCAGCATATTAATTTGCATCATACGTATGATTACATGAACATTTTAAGTTTGTACCTGCTGAATTATATGTTTCCGTGGAAAGTGATGAAATATTGAATGATTATAAAGTGCAAAAAATAAGCTGTTGTTTTTACTGTATAAAACTGACAACAGAGGTTCCAGTTTAAAACTGCAAAATCACATTAATAAACTGTAAAACTAGCCCTTTCACAGTTTATTTTTGTAAAACTAGCTATTTTACAGTTTATTATTGTAAAATTAGCAATTTTACCATAAAGTTAGCTGTATTATACTGTAAAAATAACAGTATAATACTGGCAGCAGAGGTTCCAATTTAAAATTGTAAAATGCAGAGTAATAAGCTGTGAAACTAGTAACTCTACAATTTATTGGAAAATTTAGTTTATTACTGTAAAATTAGCTGTATTATACATAAAAACAACATCTATTTTTAGTGGATGCGAACTAAAGTGCTAAAAACATTAATACAAACACAGACATAAACTTTAAATATTTACTTCTAAAAACTTATTGAGCATAAATAGAATCGAAATTTTAATTATGTTTGTAGAATAAGCTCAGAATTTAGTCAGTGATATAAAAAAAGTTTTCTCTGAAATAGAAAAAGAAGAGAGAAAAACTAACAATTAATTTGAATCAGAATCAATAATTATAGTTTATTTCTAAGTGTATTAAGAGTTACACTGTTGAATATTTTAAAATACCAATGAACATAGAGAGAGAAAAAAGTGTGCAATTAGCAAAATGAAAAAAATGAATTGCTAAGTATTTTGAAAAAAATTCCAAAGGCACCATCATTCAAAGGCATAATGATTTAATGTACTGCATAAATTACTCTTACAATCCGTCTACGAAGAACCTAAATGAAAATAATTTTCTGTTTCAAAAATGATTCCATTGAAAAGCTACATTTTTTGAAGGACAAAATGTCATATAGATCAATCTCAAAAAAAAAAAAAAAATATATATATATATATATATATATATAGAATCCCAAAATTTAAAAGAAAAAATATATAGATATCCTTTTTCCCCCTAGCAACTTTTAATTATTTTCCCTAAAACTTTCTTAAATAATTGAATTCATTAAAACTTCTTGCTTGGTAAATAACAAATTCAATTTACCGAATATTAAAACACATGTCCATTCATTAAAACTTCTTGCTTGGTAAATAACAAAATTAATTTACCGAATATTAAAACAGATGTCCACTGGTTTGAGGTCTGTTACATACTCATTCGTACTATGGATACATTTTTGAAAATATTTTTATACATAGTATTAGATAACTGTTACTAAAAATTCATTATTTTTTAAATGAATAAAACTAAAAACTATTCATTAAAATTTACCTACTCTCTTACTAAAATAAGCAAATAGAGTACATAAATATTCTTTCCGTTACGTTGTTTCACTTTGTTTATTCTATTAAGACTTAATTTTTAATTCACTATTATCATATCCTATAAGGTTAAACATTGTTAACTATAATAACTACTTAATACTCAAAAATAAATAAAGTAAACATAGCGGACATTGAATAAGAGGGGCAGCAAGTTGAATCATTTTTTAAAAATTCTCATGAGCCTGTTTATTGTCTAAATTGACTCTACTAGAACGCATAGAATCCAATGAAATGTTGTCCTTTCAACTGTTGGAATCTTTTAGATTTAAAAAATAAGTAATAATAATAACAATAATGTACCTGTAACTGTAAGAAAGTTGCAGAAGATAACCCCTAAAGCCAATACAATGGAGTGATACCTCATCTGCAAGTATCCAAAAATTAGATTTGGGCTCACTAATGCAGCTAATAGCACCTGATCATCATGAGCTCCAGCTCACGAGTACTGCACTGAACAAACAAGAAGCCCAAGAGTTTTTTTCTTGTTAATCCTTACAGCCAAGACGCCTGAATCAATCTGCGGACACCGCCACCTTTTGGAATACATTGAATCCTCCTACAAGAAGGATTTACGTCAGAAAATAAGCCATAAAGAATTTCTTATCCGTGTCCAACGATCTGCAAAGGTGACATAAACCGCACTCTGATGAAAATACGAAAAGAAACACTATGATTTTAATGTCTCGGCCAGTTACCACCTCCCCCCCACTCTTAAGTTTTGTGTAACATGCAATAAAGGATGTGCGTAAGAAGGAAATCGTGCAATGGACAAACTTTGCTGAAACCCCTTGCTCATGATCACTACTCTTTATACTCATACTAGCTGACCCGGCAACGCGTTGCTGTGGCTAAGGTATGGGTTAAACTATAATGTTTCAATAGAAACGAAAAACTTTATTACCGATCAACTTCATATAAATATAAATTTGAGGTCAAAATATGAAAACAATCGAACAAAATTTCCTAAGTTTGCTAGAAAAAAAAAATCGACAAAAAATGTAGCATTTTAGTACTTAGAAATATTATATTTAAGCTTGTAACAATTGAGTTAATTAAAAATTTGCTAATTGATATTGTAACATTTTATTTTTTAATGTAACATTTTATTTTTTAATAATGTAGGTAGGGTAGATAATTAACCAATATTATTTGTTATTTTTTGAATTATAAGCATTTTTAATTTCAGTTTAACTCAACACTAATCGGTGCACAATAATCTTTGTTAATCTGTCTCTTGTAAACAAAAATAGATTGGACGGTTTTCCCACACGGGAGCAAGCGACCTATAGTTCCCCATGAGAAAAACATGAATTTTCTAAATCTAAACCGCAAATTGACATTGTATGTCCTTGAAACTTATTAATGGACATGGCGAAAGCTAAACGAATGGGAAACTGTAGCCTTTTGAAGGGTATTGAAGATTCTGACGCGGTGTCATTGAGATACGTGGCAACAGAACTACTTCATCTTTAAACTTGCCAGTCAGAATGATTGCCTCAATAATGTTCCCGGTGATTTTTTTGATAACTAAACGCGTACCATTGCATAATCTCGGTGGATTTCGTAGAAGAACTATGGGTGAACCAATTTTTAATCGCAGATTATGTGGTGGCATTCCGGGTATGTTTAAAGAATTTTAGCCAAGAATACAGAAAAGTTGGTAGCTGAATAGATAATTTGCAATAAAAAATATATTGCGGTCCTAAATTGAGATAAAAACTATCCTTTTATTTAAGTTGGGCCAAACTGAAACTGCGTGTAAAATTTGGTTAAAATCGGTTCAGTAGCTGAGGAGTTCATTGGCCACAAACACAGGGACACGTAATGTTTATATATTAAGATAAGAAAGATTATTACCTGTTTACAGCTCTCCAGAAGCTTCCAAAACGTGTGCTTTATGTCACTCAGACATGGAGGTGTCAAAAAAGGCTTAGTAAAAAGGCTTAGCCAAGAACACAGAAAATATGGTGGCTAAATACAAAATTTGCAATAAAAAATATATTGCGGTCCTAAATTGAGATAAAAACTATCCTATCATTTAAGTTGGACCAAACTGGAACTGCGTGTAAAATTTAGTTAAAATCGGTTCAGTAGCTGAGGAGTTCATTGACCACAAACACAGAGACACGTAATTTTTATATATTAAGATAATTGGCAATATATTATTACTGAAACGCCTTCCAAAGTTATGTCATATAGTTTTAACAGATGCAATTAGAAAAGTGGACTCGATTTCAAGTCTAAATATTGCCATTAAACGAGTTTCTTTCAGAATACAGCTTCAGAGAAACATGATAATTTTCCTACAAAAGCTAGTTTTGTGAACTTTTTGAGCACGTTTTCAAATTTGATATTTTACCCTTTTAAACCGTTCTCTACTTAGATTTCTATTTTTCCAATGAAGTCTTCTGATTTTGGAAACATCAATGTAAAAGTAGTTGCTTTTTTTTCTATTTTTTAAAATTTAACTTTTCCCCCAACCCAACTCGAAAGGGCACATGAAGTTCATAAAATAACTTAAAATGGAATTTACGATGTTTTAAAGTTCACTTATTTTTTAAGTATTTTGTTTTTCTAAATATCAAGTATTTTCAGTCGAAATGTCTTCTAACCTATTCTCTTCCCCCTGGTAGTAGAAATAGCGTGACACTGCCACGTCCTTCACATGTTCTTACGATAGTTTGTGGATTATTTCTTGGTTGATGGGGGGCGGGGGGATACCCAAATTTTTTTAAAGAAAAAAGTGTTAACTATTAGCAAATTTTCTGGAATATTATACATTTTTTTCTGGATTATTTATATTCTGGAATATAAGGGTTTGGCTCCACATCAGCAGAAAACAGACCGAAACCCAAGGCAGAAACCAAAAATCCGGGAACTTTCCACTTCCTTTTAAATTCAAAGTACGATTTTCGGTTTCTGCCTTCGATTTCGGTCGGTTTTCTGCTGATGTGGAGCCAGGCCCTTACTTGAAATTTTTGAGTTTAGTACCTTATATTAAAGCATTTCTCTGCGCTGGTTATGACTTTATGATTAACCTAATGTTGGTTTATTTTGTAGACTATTTTTTGGGGTTTTTAATCTGCGTCGCAGATTTCTCAGAAAATTAAACTGCTGAGCCTTTCCTATTATTTCGCATATATTTTCATAGCATCTGCCCCATAAAAAAGAAGTTTTATTTGTAGTTACTCAAAGACATGACAAAAAAAAAAAAAAAACAAAAAAAAACTCAAGGTGCTTCCTTTTACTTTCTACTTTAGAGCCTACTCAAAAGAAAATTCTAGGGAAGAAATTTTAATATTGCTTCTTCCTACTCGGGAATCGATCATAAACAGATTACATTCTATGTTTGATTTCAGTAAGATCAGATATGACAATGTGGTATCTCCCGAGTTTTGAAGAGAAAAAACTATGTGTCCACGAAGCAAAACCAACTACAAGCAAAACTGCTTTTTCTTTTTCAAATCTTAATTTTCGAAACAAGTTAATTCATACCAGCATCACTTCATAGAGCCTTTGTTAGCTCATTCCGTGCGTCATCCATATCATGCATTGAGTTGAGCATAATTACTAAGATCATATTTTTGATATAATAAATTTTGTCATAATCTGTAATACATTTTCAACAATAAGTAAATTAAACGTAATAATTAATGTCCTGAGTTGAAGATCTGTAACTTTAATTAGAATAAAAGATTATTTTAAATTCGAGAATAGCGTAAAAGCACCAGTCCACCAGTTTCTCCATTCGTTTGAGTCATTGCTTAAACTACATCTAAGTTATTGGAATTAATGTTTTATTAATTTTCATTTTCGAGAAAATGTACTAAAACGTGTTGGGGAAAGTTGGGTATGTACACTCACTTTAGGTGAAATATCCAGTCAAATTTACACAAAAATTCTTTTTTTTTTCAAACGAAGTACAAATCTGAAGCCTCATGAGCACTTTGAAAGCAACTAATTGACGTAACCGTTTTAGTATTTTTAAAATCGTTCATTTGATCCCACTCTTAATGAGTGGTAATGCCGCACATGGAAGGGTAATTACTAGGGTGGAGCAAAAATAAAAAAGTTTTTATTTTCGAATCGTAATAGTGCGGAAACGTTGCGATTGGTGAAGACTTTCAAAACAAAAAAGAATTTTCGAAATCGGATAATACCTTCCGATCCCGCAACGAGCCTGAAATTTTGAAAAATGGAAATTTTTATGTGTTCTTAGTGGATTTTTCAAATTTTTGTTTGAATGTTTCATTTTTAACCTCTTAGAGGAAAAAGTTACAGTTGCTGAAGCCTTCCAAAATTTTAAAAAATATATTGAAATCGAATAATGCCTTATGATCCAGGAACAAGCCTGAAAAACCAACAAATGGAGAATTTCAGATTTTCTTTGGGATTAAAAAAATTAAAAAAAAAGAAGTTTTTTTTTCTCCTTTTTTCTCCGGTATTATAGCGTAAAGTCTTTTAAAGAAGCACTTATACTACTCATAAACATTAATTTATTTCTTGATTTTTAAGGTTTAAGGTATCTTCTAAGCATGTAAAACTACCAATCTTTACAACATTGAAACATTTTCAAATAATAGAAAATTATAAAATATTTGCCAAAATTTCTACATTCCAGAATCTACTTATATTAAAAACTGAGTATCTTTCTAACTATCTTTCTTTCTAACTATCTTTCTTTCTATCTTTCTAACTATCTTTCTTTCTATGTCACGCTTCTTTCTCCTGAACGCCAATGACATGAAAGTCGAACCAGGTACCGATAGATAGGTAATTTTTCAGGCTTCATTAGTTTCAATTGATATAATTATACGATTTTAATTAGCGAAGATATCAATTAATAAGTAGTCAAGTTTAAAGCGATTAAGCCTAATAAATGATTAAATATGAAATCCATTCTTGCAAACCGTCGTTGCTATGAAACAGTAATAACAATGCTAATGAGAATTTTGAATGAAGGCTTAACTAAATCAAACACGAAACTCATAAGCGGGCCACTTACGTAGAATTTTTATCGCTAGCTACTGGTAATATTTTGAAACATTTATTTGTTGAAGAGCCATCTACTTATATTAAAAACTGAGTATCTATGTCTGCGTTTTTCCTTTGAGCGAGCTGAACTTACTGAAACTTTCCTCACCATCTTGAAGGCGTGAAGCATCTCAATAATTCGAATGATTTTTTTTATATAGGAAAAAAGTAAAGGCGTGAAGCGCCTGTAAGCGAGCCGCCTTGGCGTGGAGTAGTTTCTTTAAATTTTTTTCTCACTACTTTCAGGGCACGAAGTGCCCGTGCAACACCGAGCCACGTGGGTGGTATGTCTTGAAATCGAATGAACATTAAATTATATCAAACAATATAACTTCAGAATGAGGTAAAAGTTAGAGAGGGGGAACTTATGCATCAACATGCCGCAGGAAGCTAATCTAGCTGCCCTGGCAGCTAGTATAAGTCTTAATGAGTGTTACTTGTTGAAGCTAACTTATAATCAGATTTTTTGGAAAATTCGGGCGTAATTGACCTGGATTTCAATGTTGCTCTTATGTAGTCATTTTTTGATTTAAATCCATACTTTTAGTGAAACCTTCGTTACTAGCTTCACACATCTGTCAACGGCTTGCGTTTGGCAGAGGAATAATTTTATGTCCCAGGCGGGAATAGTGCCTGTTGCAATAAAATATTCACTGTTTATGTTGACCACTTTTCGAGGGAAAGGTAGAGATGATAACTTCCTAGGTAGCACAAATAACCTTTAAACGTTTTATAAACGTTTTTAATCGGTTGTTACAACGTTAATAACCATTTTACCAACCTTTAAAATACGAAGTGTGCTACTTGGGTTGTCATGTTTCAATCGAAAACAGTAAAACAATAATAATTAATAATAATAAAACTTTGTTTTTTTCACTCCACGCTGTTGGCCACGTGTCTCTAAGCTTTGGATTAGTCAAAAACATTGCGAATCAGGGCCGTAACCATACATGTGTTTTAGGGAGGGTTTTACCAAAACATTTCTCGTGAAATATAGTCATTTAAGGACATCTCGACACTCAGGAGATCTCGACACTTTTAAGGAAATCTCCCAGTAGACCCCCCTGCACCCTGGTGGCGAAAGTGGAAACTGTTGTATTGAAATGACCTGAGAGTGTAGTGCGTCATTTTCAGTCGAATGTGTAGTGAAGTCTGAGATTCATCAAGAAAATAACCATCATTTATGTGTCAGGTAAGTGTTTCATAGTTTATAATGCATGCAGTATAAGATTGAGTTTTGTAACAATGATAAATGGTGACGATGGCTTTGATTTTTGGTGATTTTCGAATGGTTGGCTAGTAAGATTAGACCTTCAAGAACATGGCTGGGCAAGCAAAAAGTTTGCATGACCTGTCAGAGTTCGGTGCTGCCATCTTTCACATAAATGTGTAACTTGGGGAGATCTCGACATTCTGTTATGGGGAGATCTCGACAGTCGAGTTCTGCCTTATCGGCCTGTCGAATTCTCCCTGATTAGTACATTGTAAGTCTTGCATGCTGATATTTCTTTTCTCGATAGTTTGCTAACAAATTAATATTTTTTTCTTCTTTTTTTATGATATTTTAGGGTTGAAAATGCCTCGCATTTATGATTATAAAGGAGTACTTGGAAAATGGAAGCCTGAAGATATGGCGGCTGCCATACGAGAGGTGAAAGAGAACAAAATGCCACTTGCAACTGCGGCCAAAAAATTTGACGTCCCGAGGAATACATTAAGGACCAGGGTACTAACAGGTGCAGTATCAAACCGGCAAATTGGAAAGGGAGCAACATTAGATGATGCTATGGAAAAGGAACTGGTTGAACATTTATTACTGCTGGATTCCAAGGGGTTTGGCATGACCGTAAATGATATTAGGAAACTAGTATTTAAATTTGCGGAGAAAAGGAATCTAATGCACCGGTTCAACAAAGACAGCAGCATGGCAGGATATAACTGGGTATATTCTTTCTTAGAAAGACACCCCAATTTGTCAGTAAGGAAAGCTCAAGGCTTGTCCTATGCACGTTCCAGAGGTCTCAATAGAGACGAAGTACGAAAATTTTTTGACAATTTACGCGAAATGTATGATGCGTTGGACCTGTGGGAAGAACCAGCAAGAATTTTTAATGCCGATGAAACTGGACTGCAGCTAATTTTTAAACCTGGTAAAGTGATTTCTTCCAAAGGCAAAAAGGATGTGTACCACGCCACGACAGGAGAAAAGGGGTCTACTGTTACTGCTATGGTTTGCAGCAGCGCAACAGGAAGTGCCATCCCTCCCTTTGTCATAATGAAGGGTATTAGGAAAAAACCGTCGTATGCCAAAGGTTTACCAAATGGATCAACTTTAGAGATGTCAGACTCTGGATACATGACCAGCGAAGTATTCAACAAATTTCTTGACCATCTGAACAAATACAGACCAAAAGGCAAAATTTTACTCATTATAGATGGACACGCCTCTCACTGCAAAGATCTGGATACACTGAACAAAGCGTCACTGTTCGGAATTGAGATGCTATGCCTCCCTCCACATAGCACTCACAAATGCCAACCCCTTGATGTTTCATATTTCAAGAGCCTGAAACATTTTTACAATGAAGCATGCAGGAATTTTGTTCATCACCATCCAGGAAAGGGGATCACCAAAGAAGACTTTGCAGAAATATTCAAACAAGCTTGGGAAAAGTCTGCTACGCCAGGGAACTTTACCAATGGCTTTAGAAAATGTGGAATCTATCCATATAACCCAGACATTTTGGAAGAATATATATTTGAACCTGAACTTATGTCTACAACAAATGGTACCGTTATGGTACAGGAAGATGATAGCATTCAGAGGTCATCATCACCATCCACTTCATCAGCTTCTACGTCATTTTCGAGTTTATCTCCTGTACCAGTAGTACAGATAAACTCTGTACGGAATAGGAGAAAAAAACAAGAATCGGCCGTTTTAACATCCGTAGAGTACAGGAATCAAATGCGCAGAAAAACACCAACACAGGGATCTAGACGTCCGGGAGGAACTCAGCCCAGCTCCTCGAGAGATCTCCATGATAGTGAAAATTACTGTGGCGAGTGCGGTGGGTATTACTTTGATGATACCGACGGACAGAAGTGGGTGAAATGTGTTGGAGAATGTAATACGTGGTTCCATGAGGCTTGCGTACAAAATGGGAAGGAAACCCAGTTTACATGCAACAAATGTACATAGTTAAAAGAGGCGATATATATTGTTGCATTGTATAATAGATGTTTATTACGCAAATCTCTCTTTTCCATATTTCACAGAAGTAAAAAAAAACATTGTTTTGAATTGTACCTGCCAGCCCGTAGGTGCCTGTCGAGATCTCCCGCAGTTAAGGGAGAAGTGGACATTTTGCTTTTATTTTTTCATAGTATTTATATGACCTATGATGTTTTTCAGGGTAAACCATTACACAGGAATAATACAGCCTAATAATGGAATAATTGTTTTCTGTAAAAATAAATAATAAAATCCTTAAATATTAACCAGTTATTTATTATTTTTCCTTAAGGTGTCGAGATGTCCTTAAATGACCCTATATATGATCAATCAAATTTGATTTCATTCATACATTATATTCATTTTCGTTACAACAGGTAACTTAAACGAGGGTTTTGCGTTAATGCCATTAACATGAGCAAATGTAAAAGATGACATGTCTATTACATAAAAAAAAATCTGATGTGTCTACATAACTTTACCCCTGTTCAAAATTCGATGTCTGTTTAAGAACCTAAAATAATAGATGCTTGTACTCATGCATGTTCATTCGAAGTAATACTTGTTAAATTCATATGCTTTTGTCCCCCCATAAAATATGTTAAATATAGCGTTTGGCACTTCCAAATTTAGAGAATTTCGATATTTTTCTTAGTCAAGTACTCAAAATTTGAAGGAAAGCTCTGTATAGCAGGATATGATGATCGCAATAACTTCAATAAAAACAACTAATGCAGATAAAGCACCGAGTTGATACAATTCTTCAATAATACGAGTAATAATTTCATTTTTCAAATGAATTTGAAATAATAAATAACGAACGGAAATACTATTTTTTCAACGAAATAATTCTAATGAAAAGAGTACTTGGGAAAAGTTTTGTAAAATTTCGGAGGGGGCTTGAACCCTAAAAACCCACCCCTTAAATACGGCCCTGTTGCGAATAGCATTGTTTCATATCTAAATGAGCAAAGAGTTTCACTGTATGATTTAGACATCATTGGTTGCGATGATACTAAAATTAATACTGGATGGAAAAGTGGCGCGATTCATCAATTAGAAGTTAGAGTATCAACTAGAATATATTAGATGAAAATTGCAATGGGCTATTTGTTTTTTCCATTTCATTGAGTTGCCTTTTCGTCATATTTTTCGGCATTTGGATGGGGGAACAACAGGCCCAAATTTGTTTTCTGAACCAATAAGGGAACATCTCAGAGGTTATAAAAACATGTATGTAATAGATTTTTAAGTAATTGACTGTACAATTCCAGAAGTAAACATAAAGGGTTTGAGCGAGGATCAAAGGTATCTTTTATATATATCTCAAACAATAAAGCGTGGCGATTGTCCGAATGATTTGTCAAATCGTGACCCGGGCCACTCTCACATTCCACCTGTGCAAATAGAGTTCTAAGATTGTATGTAAGTGTATCGATCCCATCAGGTGCGTTAAGAGATATTTTTACTTTTGTCTTGAAATATTACATGCTAGTCTGGTTTGAAATAAAGAACTGCGAAAAATTCACAGACGGTCCTATACATGTTTACAGAACAATTCAAACCTGTCGGTACTTACATGACAACCGAAAACAAGTTGTTTACCCGGTCATTGAAAGAAACTCATTTTTTGCGCATCCCGAAACCTTATTGATGGAAATGGTGTTCGATGAAAGGAGGCACATAAGAGAACTAGCGTTTAAAAACCTTTTTAAAAACCAGAGAGTCTACTTTTAAAAGCGAAAGCATTAGAAACTTTGTCATTCCATTCCTGAATTTCGAACAGAGATTATCAATTGAAGCACTACAAAGTTATCTTCGCCACCTTTCCTTCGAAAAGTGTCCCACAAAGACATTCAATATTCTATTCAACAGGAACTATTACCGACTGGGACATGAAATTATTCCTCTGTCATACGCAAGCCGTTGACAGATGTGTAAAGCTAGTAATGGAGGCTTCACTCAAAGTATGGATTTAAATCAAGAGATGGCTACATAAGAGCAACATTGAAATCTAGATCAATTATGCCCGAATTTTGCAAAAAATCTGATTATAAGTTAGCTTCAACAAGTAACACACATTAAGACTTATATTCTGGATTTTGGAAATTTTGGCAGCATTTTATAATTTTCTATTATTTGAAAATGTTTCAATGTTGTAAAGAACGGTAGTTTTGCATGCTTATAAGATACCTTAAAAATCAAGAAATAAATTAATGTTTATGAGTAGTATAGTGTTTCTTTAAAAGTCTTTACGCTATAATACCGTAGAAAAAAGGAGAAAAAAACCTTTCTTTTTTTTTAATTTTTTATTCCAAAGAAAAGCTGAAATTCTCCTTTTTTTTGGTTTTTCAGGCTTGTTTCTGGATCAGAAGGCATTATTCGATTTCAATATATTTTTCAAAATTCTGGAAGGCTTCAGCAATCGTAACTTTTCCGTCCTTAAGTATTAAAATGAAACATTGAAACAAAAATTTTAAAAATCCACTAAGAGCACCTAAAAATATCCATTTTTTTCAAAATTTCAGGCTCATTGCAGGATCGGAAGATATTATCCGATTTCAAAAATTCTTTTTTTGTTTTGAAAATCTTCACCAATCGCAACTTTTTCGTACTATTACGATTCGAAAATACAAACTTTGTTTTTTTCGCTCCACCCTGGTAATTACGCTCAAAATTTGGATACAGTATTTAAGTGAGACAGAAGAAATCGTTATTAATCCGGATTCAATCAAACTGGACGGAACCCAGACAACCATTTTAAGGATATTTACAGTAGGGTGGAGCGAAAAAAACAAAGTTTTTATTTTCGAATCGTAATAGTGCGGAAAAGTTGCGATTGGTGAAGAGTTACAAAACAAAGCAAAAATTTTTGAAATCGGATAATATCTTCCGTTCCCGCAACGAGCCTGAAAATTTGAAAAAATGAAAATTTTCATGTGTTTTTAGCGATTTTTTAAAATTTTTGTTTTAATGTTTTATTTTAATGCTCTTGGACGGAAAAGTTACGTTTGGTGAAGCTTTCTGAAATTTTGAAAAATATATTGAGATCGAATAATACCTTCAGATCCAGGAGCAAGCCGGAAAAACCAAAAAATTATAAAATTTCAGCTTTTTTTGGGGTGATGAAAAAAAATTAAAAAAAATATGTTCTCTTTTTTTTCTTTTTTACCCGGTATCATAGCGTAAAGCCTTTTAAAAAGCACTATATTACTCTGAAACATTAATTTTTTTCTTGATTTTTC
>JAXGGA010016427.1:0-26688 GCA_038373865.1 Uloborus plumipes | reverse complement strand
CTTAGAGTGTTGCCAAACGGCGATAGCACAATAATGAAAAAGGGTTGTTGCCAGATGCTCGACTTTCAACAATCTGAACTTGAAGAAGATGATGAAATGGGAGAAAATCAGGTCCGTTGCCTGAAAGAAAACTATGCAATAATTATTGATAAACTTTCCACCGAGTTGAATAAGAGAACTGCTGTGTACACAGAGTTTTTAAACAGATCCGCATTTTTATCAAATCTGCGCCACTTAGATGTGGAAGAAATAACAGAAGCAGCGGCCTCATTGCAAAAGTTTTATGCAATCGATATTGAAGGTTCTGCACTGGTGATTGAGTGCATTCATCTAAAGGGACTTCTGTCCCAAGAAAATCCAGACAGTACTGAAGAAATGTCCTTGTCAGAACTATTTCGATTTATTAAATCAAAAAATCTTCAAGACTTATATCCGAACATTAACATTGGCCTTAAAATGTTTTTATGCACACCAGCAACAAATTGTGCAGCTGAGAGATCTTACTCTGCCCTTTCCAGGATTAAAAACTATTTGAGATCGTCAGTTGGCCAACAAAAATTGGTTCATTTATCCATTTTGGCTATTGAAAACGACTTAACTGTTAAATTAGACTTCAATGATTTCATTGATGCATTTGCCAATGTTAAAGCAAGACGTAAGAAGTTTTAATATAACAGTGTAATGTTTGTAGTTGATATTCCAGAGGAAGAGGAACACTTTTTGTATTCAAGTTTTGGTGAAGTGCTATATTATCTCTGCTTTTTTTTTTTTTCAATCAGATCAGTTTTATTGCACAGTTTTATTGGTACGTACTCATTTGCTTATTTTCTACCATGTATGTTTTTTCCCCATTAATTAAGCTATTTAAGATGCGTTCAATTTTACTATAATACTAGCTGCCAGGGCAGCTAGATTAGCTTCCTGCGACATGTTGATGCATAACGTGCCCCCTCTCTAACTTTAACCTCATGCTGAAGTTATGTTATTTGATAGAATTTAATGTTCATTCGATTTCAAGACAAACCACGCACGTGGCCTGGCGTTGCACTGGCACTTCGTGCCTTTAAAGTAGTGAGGAAATTTTCAAGAAACTACTCCCCGCCAAGGCGGCTCGCTAACAGGCGCTTCACGCCTTTAGTTTTTTTCTATATAAAAAATCATTCGAATTATTGAGATACTACGCGCCTTCAAGATGGTGAGGAGAGTTTCAGTAAGTTCAGCTCGCTCAAAGAAAAAAAGCAGACATAGGGCCGAATTCAAGTGAAACACCATTGCAATCGCTTCGAGACGATCGCAAATTGCCATCGCTGCTGGAAGTCGAATTACATTAGAATCGCATCTTGTAGCGATTGTAACGCATCCAAATTTGGGAATTTGCGATTGCATTAGTGAGTTGCGATCGTCCGTGTTTCACTTGAATTCCTGCCATAGACACTCAGTTTTTAATATAAGTAGATGGCTTTTCAACAAATGAATGTTTCAAAATATTACAAGTAGCTAAGCGATAAAAATTTACGTAAGTGGCCCGCTTATGAGTTTTGTGTTTGATTTAGTTAAGCCTTCATTCAAAATTCTCATTATCATTGTTATTTCTGTTTCATAGCAACGACGGTTTGCAAGAATGGATTTCATATTTAATCATTTATTAGGCTTAATCGCTTTAAACTTGACTACTTATTAATTGATATCTTCGCTAATTAAAATCGTATAATTATATCAATTGAAACTAATGAAGCCTGAAAAAATACCTATCTATCGGTACTTGGTTCGACTTTCAGGTCATTGGCGTTCAGGAGAAAGAAGCGTGACATAGAAAGATAGTTAGCAGGGGTGATTGTGTTCCGGTATTTTACCGGATTTCCGGTATTTTCATGATCGATTCTGGTATTTTCATGCTCGAAAATACCGGAAATAAAACATTTTTAATTATGCTTTTGTCTTCCCACCTTCAGTATTTTTATTATTTTTCGAATTTTCGGTGATTTTCCGATAATTACTAATAATATTCATGGAACAAAAATGTTAAGATGAAATTCTATTTTTTTTTAAACTAAAAACTATTTGAAACTATTCGAATGTATGAAATGTTTTGTTTCTTTATGAAAGGCAATTCATTTTGAAATGCGTATAATTATAAAATTAGGTGTGCTTAAATAATAGGGGCCTTGGTTTTTGAAAAAAGCACCCCCCCCCCCACACACATTTTCTTTTCAAAACTTTCAGGTATTTTTTCATGAACTCACAATCACCCCTGAGTTAGAAAGATAGAAAGAAAGATAGTTAGAAAGATACTCAGTTTTTAATATAAGTAGATTATGCTTGTTTCTTATAACAAATGGGGGTTTCCATACCAACAACAACTGTGTTTAATTGGATAAAGAAAGTGATCCTATCTCCAACAATTAGCAGAAGTTTAACAGTTCAAAAAAATGTTACAATAAATTAAATTTATTGTCAACTACCATGGTTCAATAACTTCACATTACGACTATAATTTTGAAAAAAAAGTGTTTGCATAATATAAAATAGGGGGTCTCAGTTATTTTTTATTTTGTGTTATATTCATCTTGTGCAAAATCAGAACATTTTACACAAAAACAAAGTTCCGTTTTTTTTTTTGAGGTGGGAGGGGGCGGCGATAATTTTTAGGCCCATGGGCGAAAGATGTGTAAATCCGGCCCTGCTTATAGAATTTTTGAGGTATTATAAAGAGATAAAGTATGTCTTTCATAAATATTATTTTCTCTTTTTTTCATTGACTAGTAATTTTGTATTACTTTTACTAGGCATGATGTTAAAGAAGAAGGTGATTACAAATTTTGCTTTGACAATCGATACAGTTCTTTTTTTAAGAAAACTGTATATTTTGAAGTTTATGTTGATTCAGAGGATTATGATGAAAAATGGGATGATATTGACTTTATGCCTGAATTGCTTTACAATGATACCATGGATCAAATTAAAGTAAGATTTCACTGTTTGTTCCCTCTTTATGTGTTTCTTTCCTATTTGTATCTCCCATTTAAGGGGGAAAAGGTCAAATTCCTTTGCCATTGGACATGAAATAAGAATTGTATTTTGTGTCTTTTTAAGTATAAAAATGTATTAATGTTATTTAAAAGATATTTTTTTGTTTATCTTTCAAATAGCTGAACATATAAGTTACATTTTTGAAATGATTAAATTACTACTGAAAGATTTATGCCCAACTTACTGTCATTTTGTTATTTTTTCTAAGATATCAATTGCCAAGCTGAAAGAAGATCTGAACAAAATCAAGCATCATCAAGACCAACTAAAAGCTATTGAATCACGTGATCGTAATATTCAAGAGCATAATTTTACTAGAATAAACCAGTTTTCAATTTTCATTATAGTTGTAATGGTTGTTGTAGGAGCAATACAAGTAGTCATGGTTAGAAGTTTGTTTGAGGAACATAGCAAATTACATAAAGTCTTTAAAATGTTATCTTGATAAGAATTAATTTTATGCACTTTTGAATTATTTCTCTTGAAAAATCTGTTTTGCATGTTTTTTTTTTTATTATTATTATTTTTTAATGCATATGGTTAACTGTTATTGTATTCATTTTTTGTTTCTTGTATTCATTACTATCAAAGTTCAAATATACAAATGTAAACTAGAATTTAATTACTTTTTGCTTAGCTCAGTGAATATAATTATGTAAATGCAAAGATCAAAATTATACGAAATGTTTATTTCTCTGAGTGATTCTAGATTTTTTTTTATCAGCACAATTTATTGGTTGTATTATAATTTCAGTAGAGTTAAGCTATGGATATTTTTATGTTAATCATGCTCAATTTTGTATCCCAACCTCTAATCAGATCTTTAATATGCTTTCTATTTTTTCTTCCAGATTAAGTTATTTTAGACAATTCATGTGCAATGTCATCCCCTATCTTTTTTTTTTAAACTTTCTATATGAATTTGTTCTAATGGAAGTGACTAAGTTGTTATTATTATTTAATCTCCATTGTTCTTTTTAAATCACAGTATTGATTTTTAGACGTTCTTGTTGCTTAATATTTCAACAGATGCTCCAATAATGACAAACACATCTAGCTGATACAGAATTTCTACAATTCAGTAAAATTATGAATCTGAATTAACCAGCAGTACTCCTTGCCCAGCAATTATAATTTATATTTACTGCATGATTAAATAAAAACTTGATTTTTTTAAGTGTATCATAAATTAATTTAATCATGTTTTTTATTAGCTCAGACTTTAATATATTTGTACATTTTGCAATCATTACAATTTGTTGCCTGGAACAGTAACATTGGGCTTTTTCTTTAAAGTCATGTTAGTTAATCTTAATGATGATACATTTCATAAAAATAATTTGTGTGCTTTTCCTTAAGTGAAAATTTATTTGGCATTTCAATACTTGAAAGTTTGTTGACTTACATGCTTACAGTATTGACAATGCATATTAGCTGATTTTCTTGAAATAAATAGAATATTTCGCGAAGACTTATTGATCAGACTTGATTGATTTTTGACTATTTTGAAAATCCCCAAATTGACAATTTTGAGATTTTCTTGAAATAAATAGAATATTTCACTCAAGTAATATTTATTGATCAGACTTAGATTACAAAGATCTCAAATGTTTTTTTTTTTTTTTTCAGTGTTGATTATATGAATATTTTTGTGCCATGCAGTTGTTCTTCTCATTTATATTATATTTTATGTTGAGTATGATGTTTGTGCTCAATATATCACGCATGATGGCAATATTTCAGATCCATTATTCAAAACATTTTTTTGTATCTTTTAAAATTTTATAATAAACTGAAGCGTTATGAAACACTAACATGCAAATTGAATTTTCCATGTGTTTTGAGATTACAAAGCACCATTTTTAGTGCAAAAGATTTTAACTTCTTAGAGAAAAGACAAGTCTTGAAAAAAAAAAGTGCTTTGAATCTCTCTCCCCTCCCCCCCCCCCCCCCCCCCCCGCTATTGGTTATTTTTTACTTTTATTATTAATTATTGACATGATTGTATGTTATTCTGTGTGAGGTTTTTTTTTTTTTTAACATAATGTCTTTAGTGCAATATATCTTTAACGCAATGCAATAACATATATGTAGTTCAATTTGCTGTGAACCTATTGCAACTTTACAATAAGAGTATCGTAGTATACAGCAATCAACTTGCAAGACATTTATGACCATAATCTCTTTTCACATAGATTTTTTGGTTGTGTAGCTTTTGACATTTGATATTGACCAATAATTCATGGAGTGGAATTCATTTAACTGCAAAAGATTTTTGTGCTATCATTTTAATCTTTCAACAGGCCTTAAAGGTTGTTTTTAAAAAGTTAAGAGTTTCCTCTGTGACATTTTTATATTATGCAAATAAAAGTATGAAATGTTATTCTGTGTATACATGAATCTCTCTGTGGGAAACATGCACAAATATTCTTATTTCTGATCAAAGTATTTTTGTAAGTTTATTTACACAAAGCTGAGAAAAAATTGCATACAAGTCATTTTTCTCTTAATGTGATTGTTTGTAAATATCCATGAAACTTGTGTTAATTCCTGTTCAAAAATGCTGTTATTGGGGCTGGAGGGGTATTTACAATTGTTAGAGGTCATCAAAATACATGTTTTACTATAATATAAAAATCAAATCATGGTGTTGCAGCAGCCAATAAAATTTATCTCTTTAAAAGCATAACATGTCTTTGTTTACCAAAAGCAATAGTAAGTTCAATGATATTGGTAATTGTTTCTATTGGGTATTTCTAGTTAGAAAAGTAGTACATGTATAAGAAATATTTGGAGTAAAAATCTCAACAAGAAGGCTTCTAAATTAAGTTAAAACATCAAGATTTTTTGACTATTATTTGGTTACCAAATATTTATCCCAAAAAATTCAATCAGTTTCTGTCAGTCACCTGAACAAATTACTAGTCATTTTGATACTGTTCTCAACTTTCTATCTTCTGGATGACTGCGTTTAAGACAGGAATAACTGAAATTTTTAAAACGTCATGAAAATATCAACATGTTATTTTTTGTACTCTGTTTGATTTATTATTTTAAATTTTTTTATTACTTGAGAAGCACTTTGGTTCCAATATTTTTAAATGCAATTCATAGGTAACAGCAACATGCTCCAAATGTGGTCATTAGTGGTGTCGAAAATCTTAAATTTTTCAATCATTTTTTATGTATGTTTGAGAATTCAAATTTTTAGTAAAAATTTTAGTGTCATTTAAACTTTTTCTTTTCTTGTAGCATTATTAAACAACAATTAAGCAGAGACAAATCAATCTTCCAGCATTTTTAAGCCTCACTTTATCTACTAGATCTTGAGTTTTGCCCTTTTGAATGTTTGTTTTTCTTTATTGTATATGTATTAAACAGTTGTGTTGTATATAAAAGTTTAAATATTATCTGTTCTTGAAAATATGATTATATGGGCATTATTTTTATAAAGTTCAGTAATGTAATTACTTTTTTCCGTACCAAATGATTTTTCATCAGCATTTTCAAGTAATGTGTAAGTGTATTGGCAATATGTTGGTGATAAAAACAAACAATACGTTTATATTTAATGTATGTTGGATATGGGTTAAAATCCCAATAGTTTATATCAATTACCCATGTAAGGCTAATTAATACTAGTGAAAGTATTTATAATTCAACATAAGAAGAATTTGAAAAACTTTGAAAGATTATATTGGTTGAATTTCAAAACATGCTTGTTTATGTTACATGAAGCATACCCCACACTTTGTACACAACAACTCATGCTCAAATGAGATTTCAAAGTGAGAAGCTAGCAATCTTCTCTCTTTATGCACAAAGTAAATGTCACTTCTTCTACATGTGTTGTGTAAGTGCTGGAGTGCCATTTATTTGCATATCTTTTCTTGTAAATATTGTGCTGTTGTTACTTGTATTTAACTGTATTTAAAACATTAAACCACTAAAGTGGGTTATCAAAAAACTATTTTTAGAAATCTATCTTCCTCAAAATGTGCTTATTTTCCTCATAGACCAAAATAACATATTCTTACGTTATCCAATTTGCTTTGATGAAATCTCATCTATAAATTCATTACTGATAATTAGCTGTGACAAAATCACCCATACCCACTACTTTATTAGAAACCATCTTCGTCAACTTTTTCTTAATTTGTGCTTAGTTAATCGTTTCTGGAAATGGAATGACTCATAAACCAAATTGTGAGCCAGAATGTATCTCACAAATAAATTCAAAATACTAAGACCAAGTCCCTAATTATAGTGAGAAATAAAAATATTTCCTTTCTCATGACCGCACAACTGGATGCTATCATTCCCAAAAATTTCAGCTCAGATTTGCCAGACTTGTTGAATGCACATTAAAAGTTGAAATGTTGGGGGGTTTGAGAACTGTTAAATTGCTGTAGATGTTTTAGTTTCACGAGATTTTTTTTCAAAACATGAATGAGCATAGCATTAGAAACACTACAAGAAGCTACTTTTGCTAGAGTAGATTTAAAATCCTTAATTCCTGATTTGATATTAATTTATTCTAGAAGCACTTTTAATTGTGCATCTCAGAATCCTCCCCCCCCCCTCAAATTTCCAATATTACTGACTTTACTGTATACCTACCATATAATGTATTCAGTTGTAGGAATCTTTTTCCTCAATGGCTCGCGCGGTTGGGCATGTTTGAATCAGCCGGTCATCTGTTTAGTGGGTTGATAAAATGAGTGTTAAGCATGCTTGGGAACTAAACCCTAGTGTTCCGCCTTCAGCTGACCCCCTAACTGGAACATTTGACTTGCAACCGAGAGCCCTCAATCACACCATGGATGCAACACCTTCCGTCTCAGGACGGATTTCCGTCTTGACAAAATCGCCAAGACGTACCATGGGACGGAACAAATATATCTCAATTCTTCAATATTTACTTCCAAAGGAAACAAAATTGAAGGGAATTTAAAATCAGATTTCTTAAAAGTACATTTTAATCCTTATTCCAATCCAAAACTTTTGTATCGAGGCCTTTCTTTCTCTTTCTGAATAAACGAACTGCAATGGCATAATTCCTTTGTCGGTGTTGATTCTCTTCGACCCCATACATTCCCTTCCCTTAACTTCATCAAATATGACCTACAATTTCGTTTTTAGGATTTTATTTCCTGTGCCTCCTCTTCTAACGGCGTCAAAAATCGCCCCACCTTATCCTAATATCACTAAACATCGTCTAAAAATAGGTTTTTTGAACTAAAGTCTCGACAAATCCCCCCCCCCTCCCTCTCGATTACTATACTTAAAACTATGATCTTGCTACTAAAAGTAAAATTAAGCCCCCCCCCCTATTTTAGACAATTTAATGAACAATATATGTAATTTTTTTTTTTTCATTTTCTTTGGTATGCATGGGAAAAGTCTCAAATATTTTCCGTCTTAGAAGCATGGCCTAACTTGTACCCATGAATCACACAAACTGCGATGAGCACAGTAGGTCTTAGGTCCCATGGGCTGTTGCTTCACTAAGTTTAGTTTATTACTTATTAGTACATTTAAAAATATATATAATTGGCATTATTTGTTCGATTACTATTTAGACTAATGTAGGAATCTACTAAGTAACTTCAAACAGTGGCTCTGAAATCTATGCGCTTGTTTTGTTGCTTTTAACTAATGTATGACAAGCGATCTAATTTCCTGAAGCTGTTTCTGTTTAATAAAAAAATATGTATCTGGTGCTAAAAGGTAGTTTGAAATCTACTAGATATAGAAGTTCTATTCTTCATTGTCTGTGAGCTAGAAGGAACTTAGGGCACTACTCAGAACGCAAGTTTTGCACGGTATAGGTCAGCAAATGAAAAATATCAGTATGCCCATTATTGAAATTGTCTTTAGATATTTTTCTCAAAAAGTTCTCCAAAGTTGCTAGGTATTGACATATCCAAACATTAAGAACGTTGTTCACACTTTGAAAAATGAAAGCTGAGCAAACTGAAAAATTTAGGTTTATTAGAACATTGGTTATTTATTTAGTCACATATGTTAATATTGCAGAACTGTCATTGCCCTTAGTATGAGTGTAATAACTGAACCTCTTTCTTTCTTCCGAAGAACCAAAGATGATGTAAGTGATAATTTTTTCATTTAAAAATATGATTTTAATAAGTTTTGGAGTATTATTTTCTTTCTAAAACTGAAGCTAGTTCATACCAAATTCTAAGATTGACAACTTCAATTAAATATCTGCGATCAGATGTATCCAAAACAAAGCATGTGGATTTAACTGCCTATTCTTATCACCATTCTATTCCTAAATGCTTTGCTTAGAAACTCATTTGGTATGGTTGTTGGAAAGGTCATGTGCCAAAGAAGTGCCTTTTTGTAATGTCTTGTCCAGTTAGGTAGTTGAAACTTGCATCAGTTCTAGTCTTGTGGTTTACATTGCATGCAATGAAATTAAACACATAACTGTTGTGAATGTTCTACTTTTGCAGATTGTAATTTTTGAATTAAAGTATTCAAGAAATATTTTCGTACTGTTTGGGAATGTATATTTTTTGTTTAATATTTTTCCTTCTTTCGATAAAAGAAATTTCTCACTTATGTGTCAGCGTGAGGGATCCACTAAAACATGTACATATAAAAGAAATGCAGCTTAATTTTTGATCATGTTAAGTTTAGCAAAATGTTGATAGAATCCAGAGAGGTTTCATTTTAATGAATTAATTTTCCTGTAAAGAACAATGTTGGCAGAAAAAAAGGAAAGTTAAATAAAATTTACAGTATTTGCAAATTTTTAAGAGACATTGTAAAAAATGAAATATTTTTTCTCTTCCTGACTCTACATTGTTTTAAGCATAGGGGACTCGTTTAATTTTCAGTGTTAAAAAATAGTGACCGAGTAGAAAACGATTCTTTTACTCAGTGAGTTGAATTATTTGACGAAAATAACAGCTGAAAATTCCAAATTTAGGACTTTTTTTATGTTATTTCACAGTAATGGAGCTTTGAATTGTAAGGGGGATGTCTGTAGTAGTCAACCTGGTTGGGTTTTACGCCATATTCTGCATTTTTTAAAGGTCATTTAATCAGTAATGTTGAAATCCAATAATATAACTAAATTTTACAAAAAAAATAAAATAAAAAATAAAACAGCTTGAGGTGCTGCCTCCTAACCCCTTCCCACTTCTTTTGGCCCCCTAATTTTTAAATGCAATAGCTGTTTATGGTTTTAAGAGGTCTTTTTAATCTCACTTAAATTCACACAGTAAAGTTGGAATGAAGTTAATACAATAACGTTTTATGCAAGATTATTTTTAAAACACAGAAGTTTTTGGAAAAGAATCAAGAATAGAATGTATAAAATGAAATTTTTCCGAAACAAAGCTGTGAGATAAATGAATCGTAAAAACAGTAAAAGAAAGTTCAATTGCATTACATCTTTGGTTGAAAACTTAGAACGGCAACGAATAAATAAGGGAACAGCATTTTTTTTTAAAGCCAAAACTGGACAACAGTTTTAAAACAAATGCCATCTCTAACTGAGCCAATTCTAAAACATAAATAATAGCATGTCTGAATTCATATTGTTAATTCGATTTTTTAGTTTTCTCTTCAATGAGAATGGCACAGTCCTGAGAAGAAGGGAATAACTAATTATTCAGCTTATGATACTAAATAAGATATCATTTACAAAACTTAAAAAACCACGTCAGAACTTTGTATTTGAACCGCTAGGGCTAAAAAAAGGCTTTTTTATGAATAAATCTTAAAAAAATAAAATATAAATACTTTATTACACCAAATTTTCAAAAATATTACATACTCGAGTTTTGAAGTTACGAGGAACTTATTATCAATGTAAAGAATTCAAAAATTTCTAAGTGTGTAGATAATAATGCTTTTGTCAGTTATAAAACTTCATAGTTTTCTTAAAAGAATAATGTATCGATAGGTTAGTGCACTAAGTTGGTAAGCTACGGTTTTTGCAAATATGAGAACTGTAGAAATTGGAAAGTAGCTAGCAAGGTAATAATAATTAATTGCTTCCGTTAACTTTTTTTTTTTTTTTTTTTTTGTTTTTGAAGCTTTAATGCATACGCACACAATATAGAAATTTCAAAATGTTGAGCCGTAAATTAATGTTTATGTGACCTTAAAACTATAAAAATGCTTTTCTAAAATATTAGCTTAAACTATCGATATGATATAAAATGATTCAACAAATACATAGTAGAATACCATGTCATTTTTAAAATTTTAACACAGGAATTGAGAATTTATACATTTATAAATGGCCAATCTAATCAATATGGCATTACAAAAGAGAAACATCAGTTTTTACACATATCACAGATAATCATTTTTCACGGTAAAACATGCTGCATTGGGAAATAATCGAATTAGTATTAGTAAAAAGAAAGTCTCGTCTTTAAATCAACTAAACATACTTCTTCTGGTAATACTATTTTTATGTTGCTCAAAATGTTCGTTCAGATTATTCTTTTGGTTTGTTTTTCTAAAGTTAAAACTTCGTTCATCTATTTATTTCGGAGAAACTTTTCAAAATTCCAGAAGTTTTACATCATTCACTATTTAAACAGTTTCACGTTTTCGGCACCTTTTCCTACTTTTTTACAGTCATTTGCCACAATATAGCCTATTAAGGCTCTTCACAAAGAAAAACCCAATCGAACCAACCGATCAACAAGTATAGTTTTTGCACATCAAAACTCAGTCAAACAGCCAGTTGAATGCATCAAAAAACATAGTTGTTGATTCAGAATGCACACGATTCCATTTCGATCAAAATTCTTATTTTGAGAAGAAGGAAACTGAGACTTCTCGTGGTAAATTTCTATTTTGATTTCTGTGTTATTTATCTCAATGTAATAAATATGTATTCACGTTCATTTCTAATTCTTAAAACAATGATCAGTCTTTTAAAATGTCGTTTTTGGCTATCATGACGATGAAACGATATGAATTATGGCTGACTTTACGATTATTGGAATGTTTTGCATTTCTGCTTTTAATACTGACTCTGATAGTCATAAGAAATAATAATTTGTTTGTGAGAAGGAAATGTTGTTATAATACATGACATATGAGTTAAAATTGAAACATACAAAAGGCACTGTTAAATACTTCAGCATCAAACACCCATCAGGTTTCACTGTTAGTTTCTAGAAAAAGTCTGAGCATCTAGAATTTCAAGTACCACTTTTGCATTGTATGTTACCTTCAGTTGCGTGTAATGTTTCTTATTTTTCAAGTGTCTGTTGTAAGCGCACCTTTCGTTGAAATGCATGGAGCATATTTCACACTGGAAAATACCATAATTTTTTCTCGCGTTTACGATTTCTTGCATCAACGCGTGCTTGTAGGTAAGCAGGTCTGGATTAAAGTGCCCTTTCTTTGTTAAGATGTTGAAGTTCTTTTTATGCTTGATGCTGTTGAAGTGCGCCAGCATGGGCTCTAAATCCATCGTTTTGACGTCGCAAATTTCACAATAGGTTTTCAAGATTTCGTGGAGTTGTTGCCTTTCAGTTAGAAAGAGCAAGTAAGATTTGACCCGAGAGTCAACTTTCAGTTTGGATGGATTCTTCAGCCATTTGCTTAGGTGCAACTTTCCTTGAAGATGGATGGCCCACTCGATGAGACTTCTGTAGGAAGTCCTACATATTGAACATGGAAATGCCGTTGGCTCGAATATAATTTCGCTTTCAAATACCTGAAACAAAAGAACCACCATTTAGAATTGCAAGTACCTTTTTGGTCTCATCTTAAAATGTAGCATTTCTTTTTATTGGTTTCATGACTATCGATATGATGTAAAATGATTCAACAAATACATAGTAGAATACCATGATGAAACAAAAGAACCACCGTTTAGAATTGCAAGTACTTTTTTGGTCTCATCTTAAAATGTAGCATTTCTTTTTATAGGTTTCGGGACTTTAATTTTTCAGTCAAGAGTAACTTGTTTTTTGTCAATTGGTGTTTTCGTTTAAACTATCCTACTGATTTTTTCCCTCGCTGTTCTTAAAGTGAAACAATCTTTTTCCCTTACGATTGTTTAAAAAAGAAAAACAGCAGGTATAGCTTGACCACGGAGAGATGGCGGCTGACCTTAAAGCGGAAATGGACCGTTTCATTTTATAATTGGTACAGTCAGAGATCATGCATGCAGGAATATCGCAAAGGTACAGTGAGTAAAAAGCTGATTTTCTCGCTGATTCTACCTCTTTTAAAACAAAGCGACTCATTTCCTCCTCTAGGTCACGCGCCATCTCTCCGTGGTCAAGCTTTACTATTCACTCAATTTTTGTTACAACATATACTGGAGTTTCACTGTGTATCGTTTAACTCAGGGTTCTCCGAGCTCTTTGCCAATGGGTCATTTTCTAAAATTTCTTGAGACTCGCCAGGCCATTATCCCCTCTCCCCTTTTCCCAGATAGAAAGTTCTCATCATGCGCATTGTTGTTCGGAGTCACAGGCATACTTTTAATGTTAGAAATAACTGAGACATACAATAACTACATTTTGAATTAAGCATTGTGGCATGCCTAGAATTTAAAAGAAGATTCAAATTTTATATCAAATGCTCATTGTTCATGTAGTTTTCATCCACTGATTGTCTAATTTTTCTTTAAGCATCAGTTTTTACATTCATTATTCACTGAATTGAAAAACTAAAACAATCAAAGTTACTTAAAAATAGATTTCAAATGGTTTTATTTCAGATTTCAGTAGCTATACCACTTTCATAACATTAAAAATTTCCTACTTAATCATCAAAGTTATTATTTGTGAAAACATTCCATTATTTACCTGTTAGAAATATTTCGTTTGACCTTATTAAACCTCTTATTGACTTAAAAATATTTCCAATGTATTTTCCTCCTATTTCACTAATTTAGCTCTCTTTCTCTTTTTTTCTTACCTTTTTTTATAATTAAGGGCCTTGCTATGCTTAATTTCTAATGACATAAATAATAAAAAATTATAAGAATTTTTTTTAATGTCATATTAAGACAGAACACAGAAACTGGACTACTGGATGACGTTGAAGATTTTAGCAATTGTAATCAAATTTTTCTTAATATGGACAGTTAAGAACTCGCAAAATATAAATATTTAAAAAATTCTCACGGGAGAATTAAATACCTGCTTAATTGTGACTTGGCTGATTTACGCATTTAAAATCTGGCCCGCAGTCGCGGGCCAGTTTTCAGATGCTTGCTGGCTACTTTTAACCCGCGAGCCATGGTTTGGCGACCCCCAAGTTTAACTCCATAGCAATCTCTTTATTTTTAGGAAAATAATGACAAAAGTGCTATTTTTTCATTCAACAAAATTACATAAGTTTGAGGTATTCGCACAATATATAAATTTATTTTTGATCTTTGGAATATTTTTTAGCTTCAACCTTGCACGCTCTAGCGTTTAGCAAAGAAATATCTTGAGCAGGAGAAATCGGAGATGATTTGCCACAAAAAATTACATAGTCACAATGCCGTTTTGATACAAAAAAAAAAAACTATCTCTTTCAAAAATTATTTTGCTTCAAATTCTTGGTAGAAATGACATATATGCCACCATGTACATTTTTTATCTGCAAATAACCATAAATTATTCTTCATACTTTAGGTTTTTAATGAAAAGAGTTCGAAAATCAACTGAAAATGTTACGTTAATTAGTGGAATGACTCATCATTCAATCCGGCTTTTCTCAATATTTTATACACATATATTTCGATTTTTAATTTTGCAGTAGCGTGGAAAAGTTGTCTTTTGGTGTAAATAAAGCTTACAAAAAATATAAAAAATATTGAATGACATTTTGAGGTGCCGCAAGTACGATACAGTTTCATAAAACTGCACTTTTCCCACATTGTCACGTGTTTTTTTAACTGTTAAATTTATTTTTTGAATTACTACAAAAATCGAATCAGTTTTTCAATTACAAAAGAAGAGGTAAATCTGATAGAGCTCTTTAAAACAGAAAAATATAAATGACAGGCATTTAAATGCGTATTCCTTACCTTATAATACATTTTATTTGTGAACGTACTGGGTTATCAGATAGAGATGCTGCAGCGTTAGCTAGAGTTGCATTCATAAACTTTTAGATTTTTTCGCGGAAGACAAACCAAAGTAATCGCAGTGTGAAAATTAAACGAGCAAGATAAAAGGAAATGGAAGATATTTCAACAATGAATCTTTATCTGATAGTCGAAACTAGAGAATTGATTTTGATGAAAACTCTTGTTAGAGGTAAGAAAGGAACTGAAATAAAAAAAAGTGTTTTTTTTTAAGAGTAAGTTTAATAAATTGAAGAACCAAACTCATAATTTTTAGGTCATGTTCTAGCACTGGAAAAGACTTAGAAAGCCATGGATTTTCTTTGAGATAGGGAACTCAACTTATACAACTTTTTAATTTTGCTGCTGTTGGATGTGATGGAACTCTAGTAAATGCTATATTTAATAAAGTGTGATTTCTTTTATGGAAAATAGAATAAGAAGACCTTTGTAATGCTTATTTTGTCTGTTCCATTTAGAAAAGCTGCCTTTGCAACCCCCTTTATGTCACTTAGATGTTAAAACGAAGCAATCGGAAAAGTTTACAACTAAAAAATATGAGTCAACTTGGTTCAAAACTTGTTTTAAAAGCAAGAGAAGAACTATAAGGTTAAGGGTTGACTCACGTGAGAAAATACCAAACTGTGACTAAAAAAAAAGAAAGGGACAGAAAAAAACATCATTTAAAATAGAAACAAGCATCAAGCATTAGGAGCCATTAAGGTTTTCTTTTTTTCCCCTAAATGGTAAGAATGGGGAATTTAAAAGTGCACATGATTTATTTTTAAAACGCTAAAATATTTTTCAATTATCTTTTGTAATGAATAACTTTTTCTAATTATGACCCTTATCCATGCATTTACGATTTTTTTTTTGCAACTTATGTGTGCGATATGACCACAAAACCTAATCTAATAAAGTTTTTTTTTTCACTTTAACATATTGTTAACTTACTTTAAACTCTTTGTGACACCTGCAGATATTGTAGTATAGCAACCAAATTTTTTCTTCTTTTCTTACTTAAAAGTCAGCTTTTTCTCTCTATACGTAAGCTTTTAAAAAATATATTTTCAAAAGCCATTTCCACTCATGTATAAAAAAAATATATAATATATATTTTACATTCGCACTTGACAAAAGGAATACAAATACCCGATTTTTTAAATAAACTTTTGAAAACCAGCAGAAAAATTTTGAACATGACCGATTTTAAGCATTTTTTCACCGCAAAAATAGTCCATTGATGTTAATACATGACAGAAAAAAAACACCTCACATTCAAAATCCTATTCATACAGTACTATTTACGCTACTAATTAGTACTCACTTGCGTCATAATGGTAATTCTCTTCCTAGCTCCTCTGGCACCTCCGCTCTAAAACGCTCCCGTCTTTCCCAAAAGAAAACCAGCCGTGCCTACATTTTATGAAAAAAACAACAAAACAAAACCGAAAGTTTCGGATTGTACTTACTCATCGTGTCACTTCGATATTGCAGCAATTTCTGTGACGTCACGGACGCGCCGCCATGAATGAATGAATGAATGGAGTGGAGTAAAAGCGCCGGGTATCCATTTCCGGACAATTATCACTTTTTCACGGCTCTTGTTTTAGAAATAAATTGGTGTTGACAATTGATCTTGAAAAACAGTAAATGGTATGGAAACTGAATTGTCAATATTGAATAGGTTACCTGTTGAAATTTATGTTGGTGCGAAAAGTCATAAAATACGAGCATGCACAAAAGCGGTATCTAAAGAGAAGATACATTGGGTACCTTTATAAAAGAGCTGGGGGGGGGGGGAGAGAAATGCAATTTTATAGCACTTTCGCCAAATTTGCGGAATCACGGACAAAATTTGGAGAATCTCTTTCTCCAAATTTTATGGGAACAGAAGAGCCTCGAACATTTTTGAGAGAGAAAAAATTCCCAATTTGCCGTACGTATTTCCAGTTTTATCGAAGGATACAATTTAAACATGAACACATATCATACATACATGACATCTAATGAGAAGAAACATTACACTTCATAAAAAAAACAACTAAACTGATTCTAAAAAAGAAAAAATAATTTCAATGTTGCAATATTTTTCAAATTTGCCGAGTAAAAACATGTTTTGGTATCCTCCCATTGGGAGTTAGTCACCTCTCGCGAAAATCAGTGCTTTTATAGTAATCCAGAACCTCACCTAATATGGACTGATTTAGAAGTTCCTTGTTAACTCGAAATATATGTATGCGAGTTTATCGTGCAGACATATATTTGGAGTAACATAAATTTACAAGATTATGTAAAATAAAAATTTGTTAGTAAATCTTTGAAGTATTTATAGATTATTTCAACTTTAATTTAAAGGATGTTTAATGGAAATGTAATGCTTCAGTTGAAATGTATCGTGCTTATTGTAGGCCATTAAAAAAAAAGAGTTTACTTCTATTACCTAACTTGTAAGAAACAAAAACAAAGTAAATTCAGTAATTTGAGACATATTGTTTCAGTCGCGTAACATTTTACAGTGAGGTCAAAAAAGAGAGAGAGAGCACGATTTTATATAGATCAAGCAAGGTGGATACCCAGCATCAACTATCAATTTTTCAAAGTTGATTTATCCTGAACATTATCTCTGTCTTATAGTGCATTTCCTATATGCTACAAATGAATCTTTATATTTTCAGAATTTTTTTTTATTGATATGTTGATTGATATTGACAACTTAAATTGACTGTTTAGTTATGTTATTACTCATGAAGAGTTTATTTTTGATCCCGAAATTTGTAGCTCTTTTAGCTACTGCTTTCATTTTCACAAAATCGCTTGCAACCCTTAGCCAGCGCTAGCAACAAGAAAAAATACAAAAAAGCAATTAGGAGAGAGATAGAAGTTAATCGTTTTAGTTTTAGTTACAGAGGAACGGGGAACACCATTCAGTGATGTAGCTAAGAAAAAAACAAATAATTAGTTTTGCTTTTCAAAACAAGACACTCATTTTGAGGGAACTATTATGATTCATTGTACTGAGAGAACTATTACGATTTTGCTTCAGATTTTATGGGGGCTGGGCTGGGGTGATTTTGATCTCGAGAAAGTATACCTGAAATATTTTAAAAGAAAAGGGGGGGTGGGCAGAGATTTTTGCTATGAAAAATTTAAAAACTTAAAATAATTGAAACAAAATAAGCCTGTACTTCGGTTATTCAGCCTTTAATGTTTTGACAGTTGACACGCATAAAAAGCACATAAGTTTCGTTTAAAACTTTTCAATTTTGTTATTTTGATAACAGACAAAGAAATTTTATTTGTTCACCTTTTAACAAAGCTTTATAAGCATGAAAAAAAAAAATCTATTCTCATAGGGGATGCCAAAACATCGCTGTATGTAAAATTGAAGGCATCACAAGTATGAATTCGGCAAATAAAGAACTGTAAGTAAAATAATTATAGAATTGCACTTTAAAGGTCTACGACAAGCATTATCAGTAATTACCGACGTTAATTGAAGCTAAAATAATATTAAACTAGAGATTCAGCATTAACTTTTTGGCATTTGACACTCATTAAAAAACACGAAATTTTGCTTGAAATATTTTCGCATTTTGTTTATTGTTCGGAAAAGACGAACTACGGTAAAGACGAATTGATTTTAAAAGATTTCTTGGAGTTTGTTTTAACAAGCTTCGATTGTATAACGAAAAATATTGGAATTCCTGTATTAAAACAATTCTGGTGTATAACCGGAGCACAATTACTCCTTTAAATACAAGAAAAAGTGTACGAACTTAGTTCATGGACATTGGACATCCTAAAGTAGGGAACCAACACAATCATTGATCGTTTTGAAGTTAATTTTGTAAATTCATCCAAGACACAGCTTGAGACTTTTTTTTTTTTTTTTTTTTTTTTTACAGAATAAGTCACAAACTATTTATTCACTAGTTGGTCTACCGTAAAGCCGTAAAGGTTGATTAATTCAAAAGCCTGAATAGTTAATGGATGAGAAAGAAAGAGAAAGTTAATTTTGTAAATTTATCCAAGAAACAGCTTGAGACTTTTTTTTTTTACAGAATAAGTCACAAACTGTTTATTCACTAGTTGGTCTACCGTAAAGCCGTAAAGGTTGATTAATTCAAAAGCCTGAATAGTTAATGTATTAGAAAGAAAGAGAAAGTTAATTTTGTAAATTTATCCAAGAAACAGCTTGAGACTTTTTTTTTTTACAGAATAAGTCACAAACTGTTTATTCACTAGTTGGTCTACCGTAAAGCCGTAAAGGTTGATTAATTCAAAAGTCTGAATAGTTAATGTATGAGAAAGAAAGAGAAAGTTAATCTTGTAAATTCATCCAAGAAACAGCTTGAGACTTTTTTTTTTTTTTTTACAGAATAAGTCACAAACTGTTTATTCACTAGTTGGTCTACCGTAAAGCCGTAAAGGTTGATTAATTCAAAAGTCTGAATAGTTAATGTATGAGAAAGAAAGAGAAAGTTAATTTTGTAAATTCATCCAAGAAACAGCTTGAGACTTTTTTTTTTTTTACAGAATAAGTCACAAACTGTTTATTCACTAGTTGGTCTACCGTAAAGCCGTAAAGGTTGATTAATTCAAAAGCCTGAATAGTTAATGTATGAGAAAGAAAGAGAAAGTTAATTTTGTAAATTTATCCAAGAAACAGCTTGAGACTTTTTTTTTTTAAAGAATAAGTCACAAACTGTTTATTCACTAGTTGGTCTACCGTAAAGCCGTAAAGGTTGATTAATTCAAAAGCCTGAATAGTTAATGTATGAGAAAGAAAGAGAAAGTTAATTTTGTAAATTTATCCAAGAAACAGCTTGAGACTTTTTTTTTTACAGAATAAGTCACAAACTGTTTATTCACTAGTTGGTCTACCGTAAAGCCGTAAAGGTTGATTAATTCAAAAGTCTGAATAGTTAATGTATGAGAAAGAAAGAGAAAGTTAATTTTGTAAATTTATCCAAGAAACAGCTTGAGACTTTTTTTTTTTTTTACAGAATAAGTCACAAACTGTTTATTCACTAGTTGGTCTACCGTAAAGCCGTAAAGGTTGATTAATTCAAAAGTCTGAATAGTTAATGTATGAGAAAGAAAGAGAAAGTTAATTTTGTAAATTCATCCAAGAAACAGCTTGAGACTTTTTTTTTTTTTTACAGAATAAGTCACAAACTGTTTATTCACTAGTTGGTCTACCGTAAAGCCGTAAAGGTTGATTAATTCAAAAGCCTGAATAGTTAATGTATGAGAAAGAAAGAGAAAGTTAATTTTGTAAATTCATCCAAGAAACAGCTTGAGACTTTTTTTTTTTTTACAGAATAAGTCACAAACTGTTTATTCACTAGTTGGTCTACCGTAAAGCCGTAAAGGTTGATTAATTCAAAAGCCTGAATAGTTAATGTATGAGAAAGAAAGAGAAAGTTAATTTTGTAAATTTATCCAAGAAACAGCTTGAGACTTTTTTTTTTTTACAGAATAAGTCACAAACTGTTTATTCACTAGTTGGTCTACCGTAAAGCCGTAAAGGTTGATTAATTCAAAAGTCTGAATAGTTAATGTATGAGAAAGAAAGAGAAAGTTAATTTTGTAAATTCATCCAAGAAACAGCTTGAGACTTTTTTTTTTTTTACAGAATAAGTCACAAACTGTTTATTCACTAGTTGGTCTACCGTAAAGCCGTAAAGGTTGATTAATTCAAAAGTCTGAATAGTTAATGTATGAGAAAGAAAGAGAAAGTTAATTTTGTAAATTCATCCAAGAAAGAGCTTGAGGCTTTTTTGTTTAGAATAAGTCACAAAATGTTTATTCACTAGTTGGTCTACCGTAAAGATGGGTGATATTCAAAAGTCTGAGTAGTTAATGTATTTAAGACATAAAGAGAAAGTTAATTTAAATTGTAACTCTCTTATTAGGTTACATTTTTCTTATCTTGTGAGGATAACTTCAACACATTTATAATGCTTTTGAAACCACGATTTCTCAGTTAAGAAAGTACCAATTCAAAAAACCATTTCGATTAATTTTATATGAAGTAAATACAAAATTGATCCTGAAATGTTTTGGAAACATTCATTTCAAAGCATTTTGTGAGGAATTCAATATTTAAAAAAAAAATTGAATGTATAGTTATAAAGTAATGAAATGTTAACTAAAATAATTAATAAATAAAGACAAGACTTTTTTAAAAAATCATTTTTTTAGTGTCGTCGAGAAAATTTTGTGTTGAGAATCAATTTTATGGCAACCCGTTTACTTTCTCCGAAATGAAAGATAATTTGAGTAAATTATTGTTTTGCTCCAGATATAATTGTGACGATTTTATCTTTTGTTCTTGTACATAAAATAAGACAATGGATGAACATCGATTGCAGCGTCGTAGTAAATGTGAAATTTCTTTTACTTTCAGTTGAATCGTTATTAGTTTGCAAATCTTTGATTGCATCATTGTCAATAACTAACTTGGAGTGATGGTATACTAAGCATGCATTGATAAAATACAGTTTCTGTTACAATTAAGAATTTCTTTAAATATAATGATTAAAAAATAACAATTCTTTAATCTTCTCAAAAAGAAAAAGAAAGAAAGAAAGGAAATGAAAATAAAAGTTGTATGTGTGTATGGTAATTAAAACCAGTTCACATCACGGTCCATCTACTAAATTTGTTTAAATCCTACCATTCATTGTTGAGACATCCCAAGTAGCATCAACTCATCGGATTTTGCTCGGCTGATCATCGAACTCCTCGTAAACTGATCCCGTAACGCACGATGACATAGTTCCGATCAGTATCCGAGCACGGTTTTCGATGAGCTACTTTTCATCGGAAAGTGATATCCTTCCGATCAACTTTCCCGATGAAAATAAGCCGAGCTATATTCCATCGGAAAACGATATCCTTCCAATCAAGTTTCCCGATGAAAATTAGCTGAGCTATATTTCATTGCAAAACTATATCCTTTCGATCAAATTTTCCGATAAAAATTAGCCGAGCTATATTTCATCGGAAAACGATATCCTTCCGATCAAATTTCCCGATGAAAATATGCCGAGCTGTATTCCATCGGGAAACAATATCGGTTCGATCAAATTTCCCGATGAAAATTAGCCGAGCTATGTTTCATCGGAAAACTACTTCCGAACAAATGTGGGTCTCTGGGTGCAAAATGCTAATGCCAAGCTACAGATTTCATCGGAAAGAGGTAGTAATGATCAAATTTTCTGATGAAAATTTTCCCAATCTCAAATTTTTATTAAATATGCAGTGTTGGTCTCATTAATCGTAGACTTGGTGGCGTGGTGGTAGAGGCTTTCCGCCGCCGATAACCCGGGTTCGATCCTGGAGTTGGCCAGTCGCACTTGGTTGGGGGATCGCACTACGTCTGCAAAAGGTTGTGCTTCTACTGCAGCCCCGTTTGAAAGAAAAAGAAAATGATCCAAAATTCATCGCCACGGAACTACACTGCTCGTATATTGCTCCAACTCTCATCGTATTTTATCCAAAATTGATCCTAATCATCGCCACGAGCAGCACTGCTCGCGTATGATCTAATCACATCGTATTTCATCCAAAATTGATCTGAATTCATCGGCACGGACTGCACTGCTCGTAAATTGCTCCAATCTCATCGTATTTCGAGCAAAACTCATCGGATTTTGCTGCTCGGATTCTGTTTGGCCGATGAGACATATTGGAGCAATTCCCGACGAGAACTCATCTGAATCCGATCATCGGCCAATGAGAATTTCATCGGGTTTCGATGAATGGCCGATCATCGGCCGATGAGATTGTGCTGCTAGGGATAGCACTTACGTTCACCGAGAAAAACGTTCAATTGACCGCCCCCCCCCCCCCTAGGAACCAATTGAAACAAAAGCCTTCTCAGCACCATTTTTCATTGGGGTTCATCTTTACACCAATCATGCGTCAACCCTAGTAATATTTTTAGAAATATAGCAGTCAATCGTTTTATAGCGTACCACCAGGCTTGGAGTCAATTACGAGAAAATGTAATCGATTACGATTATGATTACGAGCATGAAAAATCGGAGATTACAATTACGATTACGATTACAATCCTCTGCCAAATCGCAATTACGATTACGGCAACGATTGGATTACGTAAAAAATGTAATCGACTACGATTATTGTACGCCGATTACGATTTCGATTACACGATTACAGTTTTCAGAGAAATATATATTACATATGTTTTTTAACAGAGGGGGGAGGATCCAGAAATTTTTGTTAGGGGGGGGTGTCAAATTTCAGTGCACCTTATTAGTTAAGCGGAAGAAAAACGAAGCATGTAAAATTTAAAACTTCTTTAAAATATCATACAATATTGCACAACAAGTAATATTTTTTATTATATTTTGTTACATTAACCATTTATTTTATTTTGGAAAAATTTACTATCACGAAAAATATATATTGACAATTTATAAATTGTCTATATGTAATCAATATTAGAATTATAAAGTTCCTAAAAAAGTTCTCTTAAAAGTCTTAAATGAAATTTTATAAAATTCTCAAGTAAAATTTAACCTCTTTAAAATTTAACCTCTGTAAAATTTAAAAAGATATTTTAAAAATGTATAAATATGTAAATTTTTCTTCTTTTATATACTTATTGATTAAAAATATGAACATAAAAAAATATTAAGCATAAACTAAGATTAACTTATGTGTGAAAATATTTTAGAAAAAAAAAGTTAGATTACCGATTACAAGGCTAAATTACGATTATTGAAAGTAAGATTACAATTACGATTGCACAAGAAATACGTGATTAAAATTACGATTACACGATTACATGTGTCTCATTTCCAAATTATGATTGTGATTACGATTACAGAAAAACGTAATCAATTACGCGGATTACGATTACGTAATCGGCGATTACTCCAAGCCTGCGTACCACCTATGGAACGTTTCGTACCAAAATCTAATCAGCGGGAATTCTTGTTTGGATACATCTTTATAGTATTTTCCTGTGCTAATCCTTACATTAGTTTCTGAGATACAGCGGTCATGTTTAACGAGAGAAATTTTTGATTGCTCTGACCCCTTCGAATGACGGATGAAAAAAAAAATCCTCAGTTTCTTGCGGGGTTCATTTAAAGCTTAATGCTCATTTGGATCCTTTTTGATTAAGATCTATAAAAAAGTTTTCCCCCGTGTACAGACACTTCTTCACCAAAAATGATGTAAATGGTCACTCCTTAAAACGTTTAATAAATCCGTCAAAATTCGAAAATTTTCAAGATTCCAATATTTTTATTTCGTTTTATTTTATTTATTTATTTTTGGATATAGAAGGAAACAAATATTTCTTTAAGTTTGTTGCTTACAAAATATCAGTTGAATTTCTAAAATAAGTTTAAGGCTAAAAGCCAATAAAAGCGCAAGTTCTTTAGATTATTAGTCGAAGGATATGACTTAACTGTCACTTATTTTTTTTTACCACCAGTAATTTTAAAATAACTCGTTTTCTAATGACTTCAATGCAAATAAAATGATTAAGTGTTTCTTTAAAACTCGGTAAATAGTACTAAGTACTTTTTGATAAATGTTTCGATGAATAATTTCTCATCAGAAAGAAAGAAAAAAAAAAAAAAAGAAAGAAAAAGCCCGTTTAGACGTCAAATCCTGAAGGTAAAAATTAATTGTAATCCAATTTTACTCCTAGAAAAAAGATGGATTACTTAAAGTAATCAACAAACTACTTTAACTTCATCAAAAATCAAAAGCCCGATTCAGCTTCCTAGCCTAACTAGTCATGAAATAACCTGTCGTCATAAGACGGAAATCATTTCGTTGTTTAATTCTCTCTTGATTTTTAGTTTGAAAAGTTAGAACATAAAAAAAAAAATGCTTATTTTTTTCCGTCAACAGAAAAGTGTTATCCGACAATCCGACGCAAAGAAGAAGATTCGAATCTTTGCGTCGTAAAATCCGTCAGATTCGAAAGTTGTCTAATTACGTCTGCGAAACTGGGGCCCTGTTGAGTGCAGTTCTAGTCATACAGCGCTGGTGAACAGCAAAAACCGTTTTACAGATATTGCCTGCACGCCAAGCTTCGCTATTGGTCAGAGGAAACGCCAGTACGCTGAGCGTTTCCTTTTGCTAATTAAAATTAACTTTTATGCACAATATCCTCGCGTCGGTGCTTTTTAAAGTTTTTTATGAAAAATTGTTCAAATCAAAAAATAAAACATTGAAATGACGATTCCTGTGATCGAGAGTTTCTTAACAAGGAATAGTTTATTGAATTCAGAATATTCCCTAAAAAATTTATGGTGGGAGAAAGGCGGGGGGGGGGGGGGGGGAGATACACCATAAAGACATACTGGCATACATTTCTCATCTCATAGTCGTACCTAAATTTATTTATTAATTAATTTATTTTAATTTAATCAATTTATATTTCTTTTGAATTTTTTTTATTTTTGTTTTTTATTTTGTTTTTAGCAAAGTAATTTTTCGAATCCTTAAGCCTTCTTTCATGCTTTTCTTGCTTTTAAGGAAAAGTAGAGCAAAAGCAGGTACTTCATAGTTGAAAATGCTTAATAATATCTGTGGGTGAGTACGGTGGCAAGAAAGGAAAAATAATACTTCCCAAAAGCTTCTGTTTAGTATCGTATTTTTTTTTAATACTTAGACGAGATAAAAGTTGGTGAAAAAGACTTTATTTTAACGAAGACACGAATGGTAACCAAGCTGGTTACCGAGGGCTGCTAGTTAATAGTAAATATTGTAACTTAATTAAAAACAACTGAATTTTTCGAATGATTGGTAGTAAATTACTACCAATGCTTGGAGTAATCGCCGATAACGTAATCGTAATCCGCGTAATCGATTACATTTCTTTGTAATCGTAATCGTAATCATAACCATAATTTGGAAATGGGACACTTGTAATCGTGTAATTGTAATTTTAATCAAGTATTTCTTGTGTTATCGTTGTTGTAATCTTTCTTTCAATAATCGTACTTTAGCCTTGTAATCGTGTAATCTGAATTTTATTTTCAAAATATTTTCAATATAATTTAATCTGAGTTATATTTTAATGCTCCTATTATTTTCAATCAATAAGTACATAAAAGAAGAAAGAGTTATGTATTTATAGATTTTTAAAACATTTTTTATGTTTAAAAAATATTAAATTTTAGTTGAGAATTTATAAAATTTCCTTTGAGAATTTTATTTTTAAGAATTTTATAATTCCAATATTGATTACATGTAGACAATTTATAAATTTCTAATTATATTTTTCGTGATGGATAAATTTTTACCAAAATAAATAAATGGTTAATTTAACAGAATATTATAAAAAATATTACTTACTGTGCAGTATTGTATGATATTTCAAAGAAGGTTTAAATTTTACATGCTTCGTTTCCGCTTAACTAATAAGGTGCATTGATACTTGACCCCCATCCCCCAAACAAAAGTTTTCGGATCCTCCTCTGTATATATATATTCCTCCCAAAGCTGTAATCGCAATCGTAATCGGCATATAATAATCGTAATCGATTACATTTTTTGTTTTCATACAATCCCTAACCGTTTGC